>CM065590.1:186629481-186663167 GCA_033119425.1 Bufotes viridis
TGCTTGTTACATAAGCTCAGAGGGGTGGGCTAAGTATGTAGACTTCTCCTCAGTACATGAACTACCAGACTCTTACCCTAAAGGGAAACTCATATTCCAACTATCCAATAGGTAATTTATTCCCAAAAATGTTACCATGGGAGAACGACTATAATGTCTGCCTCAGTGCTGGTAAAAATGGCAGCTCATGCTGCTCCTATTTAACCAGGCTCCGGGCCAGGACTCTGGTCAGAGATTGTGCTATTGCTAAGTCTGTGCTGGATCTGGTCAGGTTGTGGCTCCAGGGGGACTCCTCAGCATCCTCTGTTGTGGAGACCAGTATTGTCACCTTGTATACTACAGAAGTGCTGGTTGTGTATTGTTATCCAGCGAGCAGCACCTCTGAGGGGGATCTCTCCTAAACACTACAGTGGTGAGTATTAGTGAAGGAGATCATGGTGCACTATGGGGTATTGTAGGGGAACATGTCTTCTATCATAGGTTGTCATGTAACATTGTATAAAATACAGTAGTGTCATGCAGTAACATACTGACCTCTTTAATGATGTTTTCTGCACTGGAGCGTGTGTTGTCAAATAGTGTAGGATGGTACGTACACTTACTGGTAATCATTTCATTTAAGATGACACCAAATGAATACCAGTCCACTCCGACGCCATACTCCTCCTCAGCCAGCATCTGCCAGGAAGGAGAGAAGAGTGACTATATAGCTTATACTTATACTACTATTGTAGGCCGTTGGGCTTATGCCATTGCCAACATCGCATAAAATGGAGTCACTCAAGGTGTTTAGCTGAATGATGCCAAGATGTTCTGCCTCCATCCAGCAGCAGATAAACTACAACCACAAAGTCATCTCTTGTAGACTCAGTGTGACCAAGTGTTACATGGGGGGGTTCATTCATTTGAACAGGCATATGCTAATATTAGGTTTCTCCACAAGCACCCACTGCAGTGGAAATGAATGGCCACCCCAAGCTTCCCCTGGCAATAACAGCTGATCCCTGAGATCAGTAGATGGCATGAAGGTAATGAAGTGCTTACACAATCAATGTGGCCCCCTCAAACAGGTAAAGGGCAGGGGTGCCAAAAGTCAGACTTCCACCAATCTGATGCTCATGGCCTGTCCTAAGGATGAGTGATCAATATTCTGAACCCCTTCAATACAAATGGATCAGTGAAAATGATGAAAACTCCGCCTTTTCTCACCTCAGGAGCCACGTAGCCTTCTGTTCCAGCATATTCGGTGGCTGTGCGGTCTCCAAGCATGTTCTCAAGTGCGAGACCGAAATCCGTGATTTTAATATGGCCCGTCTCAGCCACCAGGATGTTCTCGGGCTTGAGGTCTCTGTGGATGATGCCCTTAGAATGGAGATATTGGATGCCACACACGAGCTCAGCGGCATAGAATCTGTCAGAAAAGTAAAGAAATGAATATAATGCGAGGATAACACAAAAGACTCTTAGACTTTCTTACCAGTCACCAGAATAGGAGACAATAATGTTTCTTATCATTGTCAAATGATGAGGCAGTGTCTTATGGCCAGGGCTGCATGGTGGCTTAATATCACATGGACTTCTATTCCAGGGTTTAAAGAGCAACCAGTCCTAGTCATGTTCTACAATGTGTTGCCTCATACATGGCAGGGGAGCAGATCTCATCAGCGTGATGTGCATGAGGCCGGACACTGGATCTAATATTTAATGTCATTTTCTAGCCATTTAGCTGAGGTTCTTATTTAACCGTACCTTGCACTGGGGATGTCAAGCCGCCCCTTCATCCGTAGGAACTGATCAAAGTCCCCGCAGCTCATGTATTCCAGACCAAGTAGAACAAGCATCTGTGACGTAGAAGACACCATTACCAAACCATCAGAACATCTACACATGAACTATATGGAATCTAGCAGTGGCTTCTGACATCTTTGAAGGGGTATTTCAGTGTCAATACACATAGGTTATTCTTTGTATATAGTTAAAGATTCTACAATTTTACAGTCTTTCTGTATCAAGTTCTCAGTTATTAGGATCTCTGCTCTCAGTTATTGAATGGGAACCATCATTGTTTTCCTCCCAGCTGCTATAAATCTGTCCTGGTCCTGTGATGGAGATATGGTGCACAGCACTCGACACAGATCTGATCACTGGACTTTATTGGGCCGAGTGTCTGTGTCCATGACATGGGGAGGATAGGTTTTTAGCCACTGGAGGTAAACAATGAAGGACCCTGTTACATAACTACAAGTAATACAGTGTTTATGGATAAGCTGAGTTGTGTGTGTAATATGCACCTCGAGGAGTTGGGCATGTGTACTGTATTTGTACAATGTCATGATCCTAGAAGGTAAAAAAAATACCTAAAAAATGAAATAATACAGCAGAAGAAGCATGGCAAGACACTGCAGAGTAATGACAGGAGACACTTGGGTAGGTACATTTAACAAGGTGATCACATGCGCCATTGCGGTTTGTTTCTATGGTCAGCAGATGGCACACTGACTAAATCTATTAACCCCCTCTACGCTAGACCCCAAAATAAGTGACCTCGACCAGGGAAGGTTTATTAAGTGGAAAATTTTATTTTCTAATTTTCTGTAATCTTAACCTGGGGGCTCCTTACAGTCCGCAAATAAAGTAAATTAGACAATGATATAACCTGCCATCATAGAATGAATAACCTTTATTTGCTCCTTTAAAGAGCATCTTTCACCGCTCCTGACATGCCTGTTTTAATAGCTTTATGCATTCCCCATGTAATATGAATTCTGGAGCATCTATTCTTATGTCTGTATGTTGTGCCATTCCTTTATTATTTCTACTAGAGGTCATTAATGAATTGCTAGCAGTCTGCAGTAAGGGTACAGAGGGGTGTTTACCAGTTGTGGGGTGTGTACCTGCACAGACTCACTCTATCCAATCAGTGCTGCCATTTTCAGACTGTACATAAAAGGAGCAGTGGTCATGCATGTAAACTACTGCTTCATTCATATGGGGACTCAGGGACCTCCATTCTTCTGATCACTGGGGGTCCCTGCAGTCCTACCAGACCCATTTGCTCTCACATGGCTGGTCGCTCTGAGGTGCTGCAGTGAAGGGGCCTAAGTTCTCCACCGAGTGCTGCTGCCCCCTTTTCTGCTGATTGGGTTAGAAGTGGAGACATTTTACAAAAGTGAAGTTGTCAGAAGTGTACCTTGGTCTGGAATGCAAAGTCCGCGTGGATAAGGAAGGGGCTCCCAGATGCCAGCCGTAAGACTCGGTGCTCCACCAACACATCCGCCTCATCGCAGTCGGCAAGCATGGCTCTCTTGCTGATGATCTTAACAGCATACTTCTGATGGTTAGAAGTATCCTCCGCCAAGACGACCTTACCATAACTTCCCTGCCCGAGCACATGATGGAAAATTAATCTCTCCCTGATGGTATCGGAGATTGTGCTTCTAGAGCAGGTTGGCCGAACACCACTGTCCTCGACTAGGGGGAAAACAATAGAAAGACATGTGAAAGGATATGCCCATCTTAGGCTTTTATACCATATTGATTGGCTTGGTTCTTTCTGTTACTCTGATAGACGATAGCTGCCAACACTCCTGAATTTCTTTAGCCAAGTACAGAGCTTGGCTATCTCCAGCAGTCCCATAGACTCTAAATGGTGATCGTTGAGGGTCTATACTGTTCTATTTGAAGGGGTATACCCATCTGAGATAATGTTGGAATATCGCTACGATATGTCACCATTGTCTGAGAGGTGTGGGTCCCATCTATATCGAGAATGAGCTGGGAAAGTGGAGGCTGGAGGACCCCAGATTTCATCTGGGTCCGGCCACCACCAAGCGCTGTCCCAATAGAAGTGAATGGGGGCGCACCCCATTTGCGCAGCCGCTGCTCCCATTCATTTTTATGGGGCCAAGCTATTTTTATGGGGCTTGGCTATTTTCTTCCTCCCCATAGAAATGAATGGAGGGTAGCCATGTTTGTGTGGTGCGCCCTCTCGGACTTTGTCGGCTGAGTTTACGATATAGGTGGGGGTCCCAGAGGTGGGACCTGCGCCTATGAGACAATGGGGGCATATCCTAGAGATCATTGTCTCAGTTGGGAAGAACCCTTTAACAGAATCCAGCACCGTAGATAAATACAGACCTAGACCAGACTCTAAAATAAATGCAGAATTTAGACTCCTTAATAAATACAGACCCCAGACCAAGTGCCTTAACCCCTTTAGCAATGGACTGATTTTCTTTTTTGTTTCTTGTTTTTTTTTTTTTTTTCTACATTGCAAGAGCCATAACTTTTTAACATTTCCATTTCACTTAGCTATATATAAATATATATATATCTACAAAAAAAACTTTGAAAAAATACAAATATTCTTTGCATCGCTATTTTCTGACACCCACATTTGTTTTTATTATTAGAGCCATGTAAGGGCATATTTTTGTATGTATTTTTTTTTGTACCATGATGTCAAACTTTTGGGCTATTTTTCTGTATTTTTGGGCAGCAACCCATGAGAGGCCTGGGACTTTTAACAAGGTCACAGGCTGTCATGGCAATCAACAGGAGCTCTGCGATTTTTCCACAGGGGTTCCAATTGGAGGAGTTAGGGAACCCCCCTCTCTCTGTCCAACTCCATAGATGCTGCAGTCGCTATTGACAGTAGCATCTGAAGGATTAAAAGACCCGTATTATCATCGTCGCTGTTCCCGTGCACTTCTGGCAGGTGTCTCCTGTATTATACAGTCAGCATCCACCATATATAGAGAGCGACCTCAACGTGTGATCTTGATCCATATAATCTCAAACCACTAGTGGACTAGGCTTAAAACTTCACTTTTACTAGTTAATCGTTAAAAGTACTGTAAACATAGAATATAGCAGTGATAACATACACATGTCCGGACACAACTAAATCAATTTTTCGGTCCAAATTGTCCCGTGGAGGCCACCCTCATGATCAATGTACATCAATGAGGGTGCAACATCCCGGCATTTGGAGCAGTGTTACCGCGATTCTGCGGCATCTGGTTAAGGGAGCGAGAGGGACACTTTCCTCCTCCCAGTGTGTGGACCACTGTCCTACTGGCACTTTACCGCTGACACCTTTACTATCTTTTATCGCTTCCCGGCATTGAAAAATTGTCCCCTGAAGATTCCTATTTTAGGATGAAACATGCCATGTAGGGACCTATAGCTGGAGGGGAAGTGCAGCCATTAGCTCCCAGACAGGGCTAGGATCCGTATGGGGTCGCCCCTGTCGGGGCGGGTGCTCTGTGTCGCTAGGCAGGTGACAGAGTAGCACCCTTCACTGTGTTTAGGCAGGTTTGCTACCAGGGTCAACCAGGAGTTATTTGGCATATATACTAACAAGTATCACTGGAATTTGTGAACATTGGACATCCAGCAGCACCTGTACTTGACTTGATCAGTACATACATCTTCATTTGGGTGGGATTGTACCATTTTTTCACCGATGTTGCTTGATTCTCTTTTTTTTCCAAAAAATGTGTCACAGTGACCATCACAGTCATGTGGTGCTAAGACGCGTACGTGCGCTATACACACAAAAAAACATTGCACCAATATTGTTGTGTTGTACGCCGTTCCAAATTATTTTGTCCGGGCTTAATTTTTGTGGGACCAGGTTCTTCTTTGGATGTTGTACCCTCATTGATGTACATTGATCATGAGGGTGGCCTTCACGGGACAATTTGGACCGAAAAATTGATTTAGTTGTGTCCGGACATGTGTATGTTATCACTGCTATATTCTATGTTTACAGTACTTTTAACGATTAACTAGTAAAAGTGAAGTTTTAAGCCTAGTCCACTAGTGGTTTGAGATTATATGTTGGAAGTGTGACTTTGACCAATGGAGAATTTTTGATTGATATACACCATAGGCCTTATTTTTGGTTTTCACTTGATCCATATAACCCTTTATCACATATGACATAGATATAGGTAATTATGCATTAAGGGGATGGATGATAAAAACTGAACCCTATGTGCTATTTACCTGCTGTTACTCCCATGGAGAATTATGACATTTACATGTACAGTATGGCGCCACCTGCTGTTTAAAGCGTATAACATTCTGCATCTTCTGAGCTGAGAGCTGCTGGTCACAGGTCAGTCACTGTCCTCATAGCCAGGTCTCTTCACAGTGGTCCTCTCTGTTCACCGCAGAGCAGCTAGAAGAAATAGCTTTCTTCCCTGTGCTCACTGCAGAGGAGCTAATAAGAAAGGCTTCTTCCATGCAGAAAGCTATTTCTATTGGTTCTTCTGCTGGGAACACAGGATCACTATGCAGAGACCCGGCTCTGGAGGAGTGAGCGAGTCTAATCGGCTGACTGAGCTCAGTGGATGGACCTGTACATTGCTATACACTGTGAACACCAGGTGGCGCTATACTATGTAAGTAAATGTCATAACTCTAAAATAGATTAATTTTTACAGACTCTGAATGGTAAATTATAATCGATAAATGAATATGACATATAATGGTGAACCAACCCATTTCCCCTTCTGACATATCATATACCTATACACTGTAATGCTGCAGGACAATGTATGGAGCAGGCTAAAAATATATATTTAAAGAAGCTAAAAAAGCCTCTTTGCTTTTTATCATATACAGTAATAATTATATAATTGGTGTCACTGTGGCTGTAAACTTCCAACCTGGTAAAATATACCACATGATAAATGCTTCAAAAACACACACACAATGCGAGACGTTTTTTTATTTTATACATGTAATAAAACATAAAGAAAACAATGTATATTTATTAGCGTCATGACTGTGCTGATCCGCGGGATAAGAATAACATCACTGAGCGCCATAAACACAAAAAGCTTACAAACTTGTAGAGCAGACCCCTTAATACAAACCCTGGAATAAATACACACCACATAATAAATACAGACCCCAAATCATCTAAATTAATACAGTTTTGACTCAAAGTTGCTGCAGAACAGAATTACACAGCTCAGATGCTGCAGAACTTCTTTTATCTCATTACTGGGGGCACTTTCCAACTTATATATTAAGGTAGGATGACCACATGTCCCGGATCGCCCTAAGCCGCCATCGACCACTGGTCATCTCCTATCAGAGGCCGCCGCCTGACTCGAGCCCTGAGCCGTACAGCGCAGGACACAGCCTGCATCACTCACATCGCGATTCGCTGCCAAGGAGGTAAGTATAAGTGTTTTTTTTTTGTCAATACTGTACTGGTGGCTACTGGGCCTGGCACATGATGATGGGGGGGCCTAATATGGCTACTTGGAAATGATAGTGGCGGGCCCTATGGCTACTGGCACATTATAGGGGGGGGGGGGGCTATAGCTACTGGCAGTCTGGCACTTATAGGGTGGTCTATGGCTACTGGCACATGTTGATGGGGGGGCTCAGGTTACTGGCACATGATAGGGGGGGACATTGCTACTGGCACATAATAGGGGGGGCTCTGGCCACTGACACATTATTGGGGGACATCTATGGGGGCACTTATTACTGGCACATTGGGGCACTTCTTACTGGAACATTATTGGTGGGCACTATAGGGGCATCTACTGAGGCCACAAAGAACGGTTATTTTATATGGGGGTTCTGTATAGGGGCATTTTATACTGGGACACATTATGGTGGGTGCTATGGGGAAGGTGGGAGAGGAGTACTATGGAGTCATCTATGGGGGCACTGAGAAGGGGTATTTTATACTTACAAATTAGGGGGGGGACACTGAGGGCATCTACTGGGGCACTATATATGGGGTATTTTATACTGGTACATTATGCACTTGTGAAAGTAAGTGTCCCTGAATGGCAGTTAGGAAATATGGTCACCCTATATTCAGGTCATTATTTGGGATCAGTATTTGTAAGCCAAAACCCAGAGTGTATTTCTTATGTATTCTGTATTCCTGGGTTTGACAAATAGTAACCAAAATACATCTGACAGTGACCTAACTCTAGAGGAAGAGGTTCTGCAGCAGCTGAAGGGTGGAATGCACTTCCTATAACACATTATTAAGAATATTAGAAGTCACCTTGGAGGTCAGTGATCTGTAGACATGAGCTCAGCACGTGGCCTTGTACATTTATAGGGACCTGGAGCTCCTGATGACTTCTAATCACTTACAATAGAAGCACATTGTCCATGTATCAGAATCACTCCCGTGTATGCAGGGTTGTTACAGTGTTGTACTATACACAATACAGGCTGCTGTTTATGACAGCCTGTATTCTCTCCATGCACAGGCTCTGCTGACAACTCATACAGGACACTATTGGGGGATTAGAAATAATTCCTATAATAACATTAAATGCTCTAAACGGAACTGTGTACGGCCTAATTCACACTGCACTGCCCTAGCCCAGAATCTAAATACCCTGACCAGGCAGAATGGCTTGTTGGCGTTCCCAGGGTACATGCCCACTAGCACCCCTCCCCCACCCCTAGTAATACCCCAGATGTAAATGTGGAATCCCCTTCTTCTGCTTGTCTCAGGTCTCAGCTCTACAGACCAGATTCATGTAAAGTTATACAATGTGTCCAGGATGTGTAACTTTTGTATTACTGTATATGTGCATCTACCTGAGACTCCCTGGTCCTCCTGCTGGTCTTCTTTCTTCACGACATCATCTTCTCTCTTGATCCGTGACTTCTTTCCATCTGTTGAAGAGATGAGGATGAGTTTTCTCTTCTTGCCGCATTTTGGCTGTTCAGTCACGTCTTCATCCACTGGAATGATGGGTTGATTAGGAGACATCTTCTGAGAGGAGCTGGATGTTGTCCTCTTCTTCCTCTTCTTGCTCCTCTTGGGTGTCTCCTTGTCTTCATCAGCTGAGGTCAGGATGGTACGTTGCTTCTTCCCTCCTTTCCTCCTGATGATAATCTCCTCTTCTTCCTCCATCTTCTTCTGCTCATCAGCCGATGAGTCAGAAATGTGTCTCCTCTTCTTCTGTCCTCTCCTCTTCACCGAAATCGCCTCTGTATCCATCGCAGCGCTTTCCCTGGGGTAAGCCGATATGTCCACCGTCGCCAGTCAACTCCAACTGCCACTTCTAACTGCCACCTACCATTCAGACACGGGCACCACAGTTGCCCTGGCTACATGGATTGTGATGCGCCCAGTAACTGGCCAATAGCGTTCAGCCATTTGTGCCAGGCTCTTTTTGAACATATCTATTGAAAATACATTTCTTATCTGAAGTATAATGGATTTAAGTTTCCATTTTACTGTGAGGTTTAAGGAACACGTTGAAAACTCTTATGAAATAAAATGTGCCACAAAGTTAGAGCAATAATTTGCTTTATAAAAAATGGTAGGAGACACGTATCATATTTATAAAAAATGTTATTATGATAAATCTCTGCATTGTGCCATTCCTCTGTTATTCCTCCTGGAAATTTATGAACAAATTGACAACCTATATACTTCCTACATAGTCTAATCGTAGGGACAAGGAAATAGTATCAGCAGTTGTCAGGCTGGGGCTACACAGAAACTTTTTGTAGCTCTACTGACTGATTTTATCACTTTTTAAGGGAGGATTCACATGACCGTATTTTTCTTCCGGATCCATTCCGCAATTTTTGCGGACAGTGCACAGACCCATTCTTTTCTATGGGTCTGCAAAAATTGCGGAATGCCTTTCAGTGTCATCCGTGTGCTGTCCGTTCCGTGTGTCCATTCCTTTTATTTTAGAACATGTCCTATACTTGGCCGCAAATTGTGGTCCGTGGCCCATAGAAAGTCAATGGGTCCGTAAAAAACAGATAGCACACGGAAATGCACCTGTATGTCATCTGTTTTTTGCGGACCCCTGGACTGAAAACATTCTAGGAAACCCCATTAAATTTGTCAATTTTAACCCTTCCGTTTTTTTTGCGGACCGTGAAAAACAGAAGACACACGGAAGCACCACATCCGTATTATACGGACTTACGAAACGGAAAGATAACTAAAGACATACGGAACACACGGATCAGTCATTTGCGGACCGCAAAACCAACACGGTCGTGTGAATGCTCCCTAAATCTTATTACTTAAAAGGGTTTTTCCATCTGGCACATTGATGCCATATCGCTAGGACCTGCTCCTTTCTCCAAAATGGGATGCCCCAAAGTGAACAGAAAGTAGCCTCATTCATCCTTTCTCACATAAGCAGCTAGACAGGCTGGGTGAATGGTGAGAGTCTATGAATAATTATCTCCAACGACTTCTTGGCCCCACTGTGTTAGTGTACGGAACATGTTTACATTCGTCCCCACTATTACGGGGACACAGGGACATGGTCTTGAAGGCTCTGCATGATCACCACAGGCATCTTGGGGTTGAGAAGCCCAGGGCCGGCGCTTCCATAGAGGCAAGGGGGGCAATTGCCCCCGGGCCCCCGAGTCCTTAGGGGCCCCCAAGCAGTGGCGGATCCAGGGGGGGGGCAACGGGGCAATTGCCCCCCCCGATATTGTGGCAGCACCGGCGGCAGTGACAGGAGATGAACGCTTCCACTGTGGAAGCGTTCATCTCCATAGCGATCTGTGTCGCCGTCCTCTGGACAGCGATACAGATCGCTGTGCAGTGCGGCAGGGGAGGGAGAGGCGTCTCCCTCCCCTGCTCCTCTGATAGGCTGCCGGCCTCGTGCCGACAGCCTATCAGAGCGGTTCAGGCGGCGCGATGGCGTCATCGCGCCGCCTGAGCAGAGGATAGAACGGGACACAGGCCGGAAGAGGCCTGCATCCAGCGCTGCAAGGAGGTAAGTAGGGAGGGAGGGGGAAAGGAGCCTGCACATGATTTTGGGGGAGGGAAGGAGCCTGCACATGATTTTGGGGGAGGGAAGGAGCCTGCACATGATTTTGGGGGGTTGGGAGAAGGAGCCTGCACATGATTTTTTTGGGGGAGGGAAGGAGCCTGCACATGATTTTTTTGGGGGAGGGGAAGGAGCCTGCACATGATTTTTGGGGGGAGGGAAGGAGCCTGCACATGATTTTGGGGGGGAAGGAGCCTGCACATGATTTTTTGGGGGAGGGGAAGGAGCCTGCACATGATTTTGGGGGGAAGGAGCCTGCACATGATTTTGGGGGAAGGAGCCTGCACATGATTTTGGGGGAGGGGCAGGAGCCTGCACATGATTTGGGGGCTGGGGAAAGGAGCCTGCAAATAATTTTGGGGGAAGGGGGATGGGTGGGAAAAGGAGCCTGCACATGATTGGGGGGTGGGGGGACATGATGGGGGAGAGAGGAGACTCGGGGGCACTATGGGGACATTACTGATGTATTTTATATGGGGGTAGTAGGATAATTTGTCCAGAATATGGGAGGATGATGGAAAAGTAGTAACTGAGATTTATTTTGTTGTCAAACTGCAGAGACGAAACCTGACGGTCTGGTCTGAAGGTCTGAAAGGAGAAGATGAGGAAAGAGAACATCTACATCACAGGAGACGTCACTGGATGGAAGAGGTAAGTGGGGCTGTATTTCTGTAGTGATGGGAGCTGGGGGGGGAGGAGATGTGCAGATGTGCTGGAGAAATGAGCCATGGGGTTGGGGGGGGGGAGAGATGTGCTGCTGCCACTGGCCCATACAGGGGAGAAATGTGCCATTCGGGGGAGGGGGGAGTATGCGGAAATGGAGGGGGCGGGGAGAAATTATGTGACGCGAAGGGGGTGATTGATGACGTGACACTGAGGGGGGGGGCCCCTTATTGTTTTTCGCCCCCGGGCCCCATTTCACCTAGAACCGGCCCTGGAGAAGCCGACTGGTCTCGTGGTAGACAAATTCTACTGGCCAAGAATGTAAGCCAACATTGAGGGTTACTGCAAGTCCTGTGCACGGTGTGTTGAGAAAGACTCTGCCCAATCGATCAGCCCACTCTTGTCAACATCACCAGTGAGGGCCCACTAGATCTAGTGTGAATTGATTTGGAGATATTTGGCTGTGTGTGTGGATTACCATACTCTAAACCAACGCACTGTCCCTGACCAATATATGGTGCCCAGGACTGAAGAAGCTTTGGATTGCTTACAGGGCAGCCAGTGGTTTACTGTTGTGGATCTCTGGAGTGGCTACTACCAGATACGTATAAGTAAAGAGGACCGAGAGAAGACCACTTATATTTGCCCCATTGGGTTCTGCCAATATATGAACATTGCACAGTACCACATCTCCTGTCCTGTATACTGGGTGTAATCCTTAGTATCTGCTCGTATTCTGTATTTCACATATCGTCCTTGGCAGCACAGAATGGGTTAAATGTTGGCCTCATCATTTTGTAGGACTGCCCACCTAGATTTAAATAATTAAATAATTGATTAACAGGGTTATAAAACACAGGTAGATGCAACTGCTCCTTGTATTTAATAAGAGAAGGATAGTCTCTAGAATTTCTACATTACCCAAGAGACAGATTTCTTTATCAAAAAGAAGATCCTCGAATAAGTCACCTCCTAGAACAATTCTTACAAAAAGGAGCCTTGGAGCTAGTGCCAAGAGGTCAGGAAAAAACGGGAGTCTACTCCAGACTGTTTCTGGTTCCAAAAGCAGGCGGAAAATGGCACATCGCCGGATCTGACGTTTACCTTTCTGAATGGTAACCATGGCAGCTAGGACGCTACTAAAGTCCCGGCTGCCATGGAAAAGTAGTGGGGAGCCAGGGGAGGAGCTACTTACCGTCCGTGCGGCTCCCAGGGTGCTCCACAATGACGTCACAGCGCCCCTACATCACATGGATAATGTGATCATGTGACGTAGGGGCACTGTGACATCATTGTGGAGCGCCCCAGGAGCCACACGGAAGGTAAGTAGCTTCTTCCCTGGCTCCCCACTACTTTTCATGGCAGCCGGGACTTTAGTAGCGTCCTGGCTGCCATGGTAACACTGAAAGCATTTTGAAGACTGATCAGTCTTCAAATGTTTTCAGGTGTGTTGCGTTGTGACGGATCCGGTGGGCATTTCCGCGACGGAAGTGCACGCCAGATCCTCACAACGGTAGTGTGAAAGGGCCTTAGTTATTAATTCACTTACAGTCCGGTGTGTACGAAGTGTCTTCACATATAACTAAAGAGGAATTGCTGCTGTTATGTTAATGGATGCTATAACATTGCACCATCCTTCTGAACATACACATCTGTCATCCGCCTTACCTCATGATCCTGGAGCTGTGCTGTAGAGCTCGGCGGCCACTGTACAGCACAGCTCCAGGATCATGAGGAAAGGCGGATGACAGATGTGTATGTTCAGAAGGATGGTGCAATGTTATAGCATCCATTAACATCAGCAACAAGTCTGGGCTGGTTCAGGCTGTGCTGTGCCTGTGTGAGTGACGTGACCTGGGCCGGTGCAAGCTCAAGCGAAGCTACATCTTGGCGACCCCCCGCGCCCACAGCTCACCTGGTCCTGGTCCTGTGTGCAGCAGCTGGCTTCTCCTCTGTGTGGTCCTGGTATCTTCGCTATGCTTCAATCGCTTGAAGACTGTACTTTTCGCCCTATAAGACTATAACACACACATAGGTTTTAGAGGAGTATAATAAGAAACAATATTTTCCACTATACCTCAGGTCAGACCACCAATCAGACCCCCAATGTTAATCACACCTCAGATCAGCCCCCGTGTCAGCCGTCAGCCCCCATCCATCATGCCCCCATATCAGCTGTCAGCCCCCATCCATCATGCCCCCATGTCAGCTGTTCAGCCCCCCATGTCAACCGTCAGCCCCCATGTCAGCCATCAGCTCCGATCCTTCATGATCCCAATGGAAATGTCAGAGTCTGTACCATCGGAGGGTGTGACATGATGAGGGACAATGTTGAAGTCTGACTGTGCCAGGGGGTGACATGATGTCACCCCCCCATGGCACAGATTCCAACATTGTCCCTCTCTTCATCATTGTCCCCTCATCATGTCACCCCCCATGGGTGGCACATTTATTTTCTTCCCCTCCAGGCTCCATGGCACAAACAGACATTTTGTGATTGTCCCCCATCATTTCTCTTTTCTCACCCCCAGGATTGAGGCGCACATAGTGCCCCATAATAATGTGCCAGTAACACGTGCCTCTCCATGCCACCACATGTGCTAGTAATAAGTGCCTCTCTTGTGCTTCCCCATGTGCCAGTAGCCCCCTTATTGTGTGCCAGTAGCCCCCCCCATATGTGCCAGTAGCCGTCTCCCCTTATGTGCCAGTAGCCATCTCCCCTTATGTGCCATTAGGCCCCCCTCATGTGCCATTAGGCCCCCCTCATGTGCCATTAGGTCCCCCTTATGTGCCAGTAGCCGTTCCCCCTTATGTGTTATTAGTCCCCCCTCATGTGCCAGTAGCCGTCCCCTTTATGTGCCAGTAGCTGTCCCCTTTATGTGCCAGTAGCCCCCTTTATCTGCCAGTAGCCCCCTTTATGTGCCAGTAGCCCCCTTTAGTGCCAGTAGCCCCCTTTAGTGCCAGTAGCCCCCTTTAGTGCCAGTAGCCCCCTTTAGTGCCAGTAGCCCCCTTTAGTGCCAGTAGCCCCCTTTATGTGCCAGTAGCACCCTTTAGTGCCAGTAGCACCCTTTAGTGCCAGTAGCCCCCTTTATGTGCCAGTAGCCCCCTTTAGTGCCAGTAGCCCCCTTTATGTGCCAGTATCCCCCTTTAGTGCTAGTAGCCCCCCCCCCCCCCCCAAAAAAAAGAACACTTATACTTACCTCCAGCGATGCGGTGCAGGTCTCTTCCGGCCTGTGTCTCGAGCTGTACGGCTCCAGCGGCGCGATGACGGAATAGTGCTGGCAGCCTAACAGAGGAACAGGGAGAGAGAGGACACGCCTCTCCCTCCTCTGCTGCTGCTCCGCACGGAGATGAGCGCAATGCAAGCGCTCATCTCCGTCGCCGCGTCTGCCCATAGTTAGTCCGCCCCTGGTGACACCCCATCAGACTGGTGTCACCCGATGCGGACCGCACCCCCCGCACCCCCCTCGCAACGCCACTGTGGCCTCCCTGGATTTAGAAGATGCCTACCTACATGTGCCCATAAAATCGTCCTCAAGACGCTTCTTGAGAGTGGCAGTCAGCAAGGCAGGGAAACTCATGCACCTCCAATTCAAAGCATTGCCCTTCGCCTTCGGGCTGACGTCCGCACCCAGAATTTTTGCCAAGATCTCAGTAGTAGCGGCAGTAAATCTACGTCTACAAGCCATTCATGTTTATCCGTATCTGGACAATTGGCTAGTTGTCGCAGCTACGCAGAAGCAGCTGGAAGCTCATCTCCAAACAGTCATTTCCCTTACGTCCTACCAGCAGCACAGATGGGGTTAATTGCCCCCCGTGGACTGGTAGGACCAGCGGAATATTTAATGAGCTCAAGAACCAATAAAACTCTTTTGTGCCCCATAAAAGAGGGCCCAGCCCTAATCTCCTTGTGTTTTTTTATGTCCTTCCGGACTGTGGACTAGGCGGAGGTTTCCCTCTTGGGAAACTGTTTTTTTCTTCTTATTTTTTCCCTCTTTAGGGTTATTTTTCCCTATGGGGATTCTGGGGGACCGAGTCTGTCTCGGTCTCCCTCTCCCTTTCCTCCACCTCCGCATTCCCTTCCGTATACCTCGGGGTAGGAGTCTTCTTCTCCCCTGGTGAAGGCGGGGCTCTATGTGGCGGTTGCACCGAAAGGAGAGATCACGCTCTGGATGGGTTCACACGCGCTGCCCTGTTCCGGCGTCTCCGGCCTCGGGCGCAGGGTGATGACGTCGCCGGGCCGCGCGGCGCCTAGGTGATGACGGTGCCGCGCTGCTCGGCACAAGAGGATGACGTCACCGGGACGTTTGGCGCAAGATAAAGATGTCACCAGCCTTTGCTAAGGCTGGTGCTTCAGTATTTAATGTTTAAAACATAAAATTTTGGAGGGGAGCGTCTTTGAGTTTGTCAGAAGGTTTAGTCCTTCTTATCAAGGTTCTCCTATTAGCAGTTAGGGTTGATTTACTGCTGTAGCCACGCCCCCTCTTGTGGGTGGGCTATTTAAGCTCCTCATTTTCTGGCAGTCTTTCTCTGGTTGCGCAGCTCTTTGAGTTAGCTCCAGAGTTCCCTGTGTTCTGCAGCGCTTTGCCTGTGTCATAGCTTGCTTGTGTGTTTTCAATACCCACTATTGCTTTACATCCTGGTGGGCCTCCTACTATCTATCTCTCCTTATTATGTAGTTATCAGAATAGTTAACTATCTGTTTTTTTAGCAGTGATGGCATCTTCTAAGGAGTCGGACTCCCACCGTAAGTCCGCTACTGAAAAAGAAGCACCTAGTATGCTTCGAGTGCAACACTCCCTGGAGGATACCTATCCGTACTCCGTTGTGAAAGTTGTAGGAGGTCCCAAGCTGCATCGGAACCGACCATGCAAGATATGTATCAATGGGCAAGAACGTATGTAGATGAATCCATTAGAGGCGTGGTCAACCTTCTGGATGAAAGATTACCTGCGTCTTCTAACCCCATTGGTAGAGGCCCGATGCCTATGGAGATTGCGGCACCGGAGAGACCCGCCGCTATATCCGTGGATTCCTCTTCGGATGACGAGGATCCTGCTTCCTGTCTCTTCCCTCCTGAGAAGACTCAGAAGCTTCTTAAGTCCATCAGGTCGGGGGACCATGATGTTGACATGGGGAGTCTGCCGATCCCGCCGGTCGGGCACAGCGTGTCTTTAAGGCGGATGAGACCCTTGTTTCGGTAATGCAGACCGAATGGAAAATGCCTGAGAAGGGGCCGGTCTTAACCAGAAGATTTAAGACCATGTTCCCCATGGCAAAAACCTTAGCGGAATCGTGGGGTTCCATACCTAAGGTAGACATGGCCATAGCCAAGTTGTCGAAACGCACTCTGGTACCTGCGGACGATGGGTCGAGTCTGCAAGACCCCTGGATAGGAGGGCAGAGGGCACCTTGAGGCGAAGTTACGTGGCGGCCGCAGCTTCAGCATCTACATCCATAGCAGCCTCAGAAGTTTCATCTTTCCTCCGCGCTAGGCTCAATCAGATCCAGACGGACGTGGATCAGAGCGTCTCAAGGGATGACATCTTGGCGTCCTTCAAATCCGCTAACCTGGCGATTGATTTTTTGTGCGATACTGCCCAAATCCAGCTAAAACTAGCAGCCAAAACCATGGCTCTAGTCTCGGCAGCAAGAAGGCCTTTATGGCTTAAACCTTGGATCGCGGACAACGCATCCAAGTTTAACCTCTGTGCGCTCCCCTTTGAACCCGCCCGCCTGTTTGGCGCGGAATTAGATAAAATTATGGAAGGCCTTTCCGATAAAAAAGGGAAATCCCTTCCTCAACAGCCCTTTCGGGGTAGAGGCAGGCAGGAGCATTCCAGTAGAACGGGCCAACAGTCCAGACCTGGAAGATCTTGGGGGGCACAACGCAAGTTTGCGAAGCGTCCTCGCAAGGGTGCCAAGGAGGCAAGACCCTCCTGACTATGGGCCTCTCCGAGGCTCTCGGTTGACCCCCGCTACCCCTGCCATCTCTCCCTGGAGTTCCCGTACCAGTTCCTCATATCCCAGTGGGAGGACGACTTTCCCACTTCAAGAACATTTGGAGTCAAGAGATTCCAGATCCGTGGGTCGTCAACATCATCTCTCAAGGCTATCGCATAGACCTAACTTCTTCTCCTCCAGAGAGGTTTGTCAGGACCCAACGTCTCCAGCCAGACAGACAAGTCATTCTGGAAACGTACATCCGAGATTATATATCCAAAGGAGCCCTAGAGGAAGTTCCGGCAGGGGAGCGGGGCTTAGGGATTTATTCACCAGTTTTTCTGGTACCCAAAAAGACAGGAGATCTCCGGATGATTATCGATTTGAGATATTTCAATCGATTTGTAAGGAAGACAAAGTTTCGTATGGAAACCATAAAGTCAGTTACCCACATTCTAAAGCCTGGAGATGTCATGGCTACGTTGGATCTCAAAGACGCCTATTTGCATGTACCAATTCACCCAACTTCTCGAAAGTATCTGAGAATTGCGGTTCTACTGTCAGGGAGGTAAGACACTTTCAGTTTACAGCCCTCCCTTTCGGAATCTCATCTGCACCCCTCACCTTCACAAAGGTGGTAGTGGCGGTGGTAGCAGCTTTGAGACTCCAAGGGGTAACTATCATTCCTTACCTGGACGACTGGCTTTTACTAGCCTCCTCGGTTCCAGTTCTAATCCACCATCTTCGTCTAGCCATCTCTTTCCTGATGCGCTTAGGATGGATCGTCAACTGGCAGAAGTCCAGCGTGGATCCTTCCACTACCAAGACTTTCCTAGGCTTCATCGTCAACTCGGTGACCATGTCTCTCCATTTAACATCCGAAAGGAGAGATCGGATCCAGGACCTAGCCAGGTTCCTGTTTGTTCCTCGGCGGGTAAAGATCCGCACGTTGATGAGGATGGTGGGGCTCATGTCAGCGGCCGCGGATGCGGTCCCGTGGGCTCTTTGGCACCTCCGTCCCCTACAATCGGAGGTCCTGCTCAAATGGGATGGAACCGGCGGGGCTGGATTCCCTATACATTTTGCCCCTGCAAACTCGCCTCTCCCTCAAGTGGTGGTTTTACCTACCAGAGGGCAAGTCTATCACCCAGCCATCCTGGGTGATATTGACTACAGACGCATCCCAAGTAGGCTGGGGCGCGCATCTGCTAGAGTCCCAAGTCAGCGGGACTTGGTCTCCTCAGGAGCGGCTGTTTTCCTCCAATCTTCGGGAAATGCGAGCTATCCGGCTAGCCCTCCTGTATTTTGCCCCTCAGCTCCAACTCAGGGCAGTGAGGGTCCAGTCAGACAACATGACTGCAGTGTTATACATAAACAAGCAGGGCGGCACAAGATCTCCTCCCTCCTAGCCGAGATGGGAATGATTCTTCGGTGGGCAGAGTCGAACCTTACCCATCTATCTGCAGTCCACATTCGAGGATCCCTCAATATGATAGCAGATCGCCTCAGTCGAGGACTACCCACTATGGAATGGGCTCTCCATCCGGAGATCTTCAAGCAGTTAGTTCTCAGATGGGGTTTGCCAGAGGTGGATCTCATGGCAACGAGGTTCAACGCCAAAGTCCCGAGGTTCTGCTCCTCTACAGGGAGGACAAACCCTTGGCGATAGATGCTCTGTCAATACCGTGGAGGTTCAGGCTGGCATACATCTTCCCTCCCTTTTCCATGATACCGAGGGTATTGATGAAGATTCGTCAGGATCAGGCAACGGTCATAGCCATCATACCGTTTTGGCCCAAGAGATCCTGGTTTACCCAACTCATGTTGATGAGTCAGGGACAATTTTGGCGACTCCCCAGAGCAGACCCTGGTGTCGTGGGGCACACATCTCTGCTCAGATCTGCACAGATTCAACCTGACAGCCTGGAGGTTGACCAGTCCCTCCTCAGAGTAGGAGGGCTCTCAGAAGCGGTCCTGAGAACTTTATCGCATTCAAGGGCTGAATCCACAAACAAAGCCTACACCAGAATCATGAGAATCTTCTCTTCATGGTGTGTATCTAAAGGTATGGCGTCTGCAGATCCGCCTATACATGGAATTCTACAATTTCTCCAGGAAGGCCTTGACAAAGGACTTGCTCCAGCCACTCTGAAGGTACAGTTGGCAGCAGTATCGGCCTGCCTTAACAGGCCTTATTCTCGGGACCCGCTAATTAAACGCTTTCTCAAAGGAGCAGAAAGATTAAAGCCTACAGTACTGAAGCCCATCCCACAATGGGACTTATCAGTAGTTCTCGAGGGGTTGTCATCTCACCCCTTTGAACCTTTGGAGGAGGTAAGTTTTAAGTTTTTGGCTTTGAAAGCTATTTTTTGTTAGCAATCACGTCTGCTAAAAGAGTTTCGGAGCTTCAAGCCTTCTCGGCCCTGGCTCCCTATACAATTTTCTTACAGGATCGGGTACTGCTGAGGTATCTACCTAGCTTCCGTCCTAAGGTACCTTCCTTCCACAATATTAATCAGGTCATATCTTTACCTGTTTTGTATTCTTCCTCCTCCAGTTCCCCAGAGAGACATCCTCTGGATATATCGAGATGCCTCCAGATCTATGTGGATAGATCTAAGGAGTTCAGGATAGATGAGAACCTGTTTATCCTGTTTGCCGGTAAGTCCAAGGGCCGTAAAGCATCTAAAACGACCTTAAGTCATTGGATTAAGGAAGCCATCAAGGAGTCATTTCTTTCTCAATCATTGGACCCTCCAGATTTTGTCAGAGCCCATTCTACCAGGGCTGTTGCCACCTCGGTTGCGGAGAGAAGCCTTCTTCCTTTAGAGACGATCTGTAGGGCAGCTTCCTGGAGCTCTGAGTCTACCTTTATAGCACAATATAGGTTAGATGCTAAAGTAGCAGAATTTTCGGCTTTTGGACGAGCAGTTTTAAGTGCTGCAAGGCATCAGGGCCCTCCCTAGGGGTTCCTCTTGCTATGTCCCCATCTGTGCTGCTGGTAGGACGTAAGGGAATCGTTAATTTCTAACGATAATTTGTTTTCCCTTAGTCCTAACAGCAGCACACAAATTTCCCTCCCTAGATATAGATTCTTGTTATTAACACAAGGAGATTAGGGCTGGGCCCTCTTTTATGGGGCACAAAAGAGTTTTATTGGTTCTTGAGCTCATTAAATATTCCGCTGGTCCTACCAGTCCACGGGGGGCAATTAACCCCATCTGTGCTGCTGTTAGGACTAAGGGAAAACAAATTATCGTTAGAAATTAACGATTCTCTTCTCCAGTCCCTTGGATTTATGATGAATTGGAGAAAATCCCAACTCTGTCCAACAACGTCAAAGAGGTTCCTGGGGTTGATAATAGACACCCATTGCATGAAAATTTTTCTTCCTCCAGAGAAGATTCAGACCCTGAAAAAGGAAGTAAGAACCTTAATATCCATACGCAAGCCGTCTGTCCACAGAGTTATGAGGACCTTGGGCCATCTAACCTCTACTATAGATGCAGTTCCGTGGGCAAAGAACCATATGCGAGACCTCCAGTTGAATATGATTCAGGCAAAGCGTGATTCAGCATAATTACGTGGCATCTCAGCCCAATTTGTAATACATTCTTTGCTGTGCATAAGAGGCATTAGTATACAAGTTGATCAAAGAGCATAGGCCCACTTACTGCGACAAGGTTGCCTCTACAAGTGGGGACCTATTCTAACCTCAATGGCGCAGCAGTGCGCAGCGACCACCGGCGCACCAGCACCGCACCAGCAGCAGACAGCGGGACCCAGAAGCCACACAGCATCCCCACTGTGCAGCAAAGCCTCCTTGGCTCTGGGCCCCACCACCCCACCAGCACAGCACTGAGGCAGCAATGGCAGACACACAGTACTGCACCATGTGAACGAGTGCAAAGAGTTCACCCAGTCACAACCCTCAGGAAATCCAGTAGTAGGAATTTATAAACCCTTTGCAGACTAAGGCTAATTAAAAACACCTAGTCCAAATGGGGAGGAATGCTGACACCAGAGGGGGGAAAAAGAAAATAGATTCTAACAATATATAATACAAGAGAGTGAATCTGGATCGCACATCCTCAGTACTATGCTTCTGATATAACGACTGTCCTTCAGCATAATTACGTGGCATCTCAGCCCAATTTGTAATACATTCTATACTGTGCATAAGAGGCATTAGTATACAGTTTGATCAAAGAGCATAGGCCCAATTACCGCGACAATATTGCCTCTACAAGTGGGGACCTACTCTAAACTCAATGGCACAGCAGTGCGCGGAGACCACCGGCGCCCCAGCACCGCACTAGCAGCAGACAGCGGGACCCAGAAGCCACACAGCATTTTTGCAGCCTAGGTGCGCAAAGGGGCCCAAATTCCAATGAGTACCTTTTAGGAGGGCATTTGGGGTGTCTTTGGGGTGTCTTATTTCTAAAATGGTGTCATTTGGGGGGTATTTATACTATCCTGGCATTCTATCACCTCAAGAGACATGACAGGTGCTCAGAAAGTCAGAGCTGCTTCAAAATGCGGAAATTCACTTTTTTGTACCATAGTTTGTAAACGCTATAACTTTTGCGCAAACCAATAAATATACACGTATTGGAATTTTTTTTATCAAAGACATGTAGTACAATAAATTCTAACACAAACTTGTTTAGAAATGTAATTATATTTGAACAATTTTACCAGAAAAAGTTAAAAATACACTTTTTTCGAGAAAATTGCAGTCTTTTTTGATTAATATCAGAAAAACTAAAAATCTCAGCAGCAATCAAATACCACCAAATGAAAGCTCTATTAGTGAGAAGAAAAGGAGGTAAAATGCATTTGGGTGGTAAGTTGTATGACGGAGCAATAAACGGTGAAAGTAGTGTAGTGCAGAATTGTAAAAAGTGGTCTGGTCATTAGGGGGTTTAAGCTAGGGGGGCTGAGGTGTTTAAAATATGCCAAGGTTTTAAGAAAATTTAGGTCATGGCTATCTGAGAAAAATTATACTGAAGTTGATATCCCCATAATTCTTCAGTTCCTTCAAGAAGGATTTGATAAAGGCTTAAAACCAGATACTTTAAACTCCGAGATGACTGCCATCAATATCATGACAGAGAACAAGTTCGTCTCTCATCCCTTGATATACAGATTCTTCAAAGCCCTAAGAAGACTAAGACCGGTGGTGCCCAAACCTTTTTCTGTTTGGGATCTATCCCTAGTGCTTAGGGGGCTCACAAAGCCACCTTTTGAACCGTTGGAGCAAGTGGACATTAGATTCCTCTCCTGCAAAGTCTTATTCCTCGTAGCCATAACTTCAGCAAAGAGATTGGGAGAGCTGTGAGCCCTTTCATCCAGATACTCATATTTACGGATCCTTCCTGATGGAGTATTAATTAGGACCATGCCATCCTTCCTACCAAAGGTCCCTTCCACTACAAACATCAATAAAGAGACTTTTTTGCCGGCATTCTTTCCGAATCCGACTAGTGAAGAGCAGGAACAATTACATACGCTCGATGTGAAAAGAGGACAGAAGAGTTCCGAATAGACGAGAGTCTTTTTCTGATATATTCCGGACCAAGAAGGGGTCAAACACCATCCAAAGATTCACTCGCTCGTTGGATAAAGACCACGATCATGGAAGCCTACTTGCTAGAGGGAGAGACTCCACCACTTTCCATCAAGGCTCATTCCACAAGATCTGCAGCAGCCTCCTGGGCAGAATAAGCTCAAGTATCCATACAAGAAATCTGCAACGCAGCATCATGGTCCACTCCTTTGACCTTTGCGAAGCATTATCGGCTGGACGTCGACTCCAGGAGCTCAGCCTTTGGCACAGGCGTTCTAAAATCAGTACTAGTATAATTTACCCCACTTTGGAATCTATTAAAATCCCATTCTGTGCTGCCAAGGACGATATGGGAAAGTAGAAAATTGGTACCTGGAATTTTACTTTCCTTGAGTCCGAAGGCAGCACCAGCTTACCCTCCCTAATAAATTTTTGGTTGACTGCAACTGGGTGAATCTATTTCTTCAATACAAGGAGCAGTTGCATCTACCTGTGTTTTATAACCATGTTAATCAATTATTTAATTATTTAAATCTAGGTGGGCGGTCCTACAAACTGATGAGGCCTACATTTAAAGTAAAATTCCAGGTACCAAATGTCTACTATATGGACACTGCACCGTACCACTTGTCTTGTCCTGTATAGTGGGTGTAATTCTCAGCATCTCTTCTCTTTCTGTATATATATGGACACTGCGTGGTACCACTTTTCTTATCCTGTATATTAGGTGTACTATTCAGTCTCTCCTCTCTTTCTGTGTATATGAACACTGCACAGTACCACTTCTCGTATTCTGTATACTGGGTGTAATACTCAGTATCTGCTCATATTCTGTATATATGGACACTGCACAGTACCACTTCTCTTATTCTGTATACTGGGTGTAATACTCAGTATCTGCTCATATTCTGTATATATGGACACTGCACAGTACCACTTCTCCTGTCCTGTATACTGGGTGTAATTTTCAGTATCTGCTCGTATTCCGTATATATGGACACTGCACAGTACCACTTCTCGTATTCTGTATACCGGGTGTAATACTCAGTATCTGCTCATATTCTGTATATATGGACACTGCACAGTACCACTTCTCTTGTCCTGTATACTGGGTGTAATTCTCAGTATCTGCTCGTATTCTGTATATATGGACACTGCACAGTACCACTTCTCTTATTCTGTATACTGGGTGTAATACTCAGTATCTGCTCATATTCTGTATATATGGACACTGCACAGTACCACTTCTCTTGTCCTGTATACTGGGTGTAATACTCAGTATCTGCTTGTATTATGTATATATAGACACTGCACAGTACCACTTCTCCTGTCCTGAATACTGGGTGTAATCCTCAGTACATGCTCTTATTTTGTATATATGGACACTGCACAGTACCACTTCTCTTATCCTGTATACTGGGTGTATTCCTCAGTACATGCTCTTATTCTGTATATATGGACACTGCACAGTACCACTTCTCCAGTCCTGTATACTGGGTGTAATCCTAAGTATCTGCTTGTATTCTGTATATATGGACACTACACAGTACCACTTCTCTTATCCTGTATACTGGGTGTAATTCTCAGTATCTGCCTCTATTCTGTATATATGGACACTGCACAGTACCACTTCTCTTGTCCTGTATACTGGGTGTAATACTCAGTATCTGCTTTTATTATGTATATATCGACACTGCACAGTACCACTTCTCTTATCCTGTATATTAGGTGTAATTCTCAGTATCTGCTCTTATTCTGTATATATGAACACTGCACAGTACTGCAGTGTCCCAGGGGGTCAGTAGTGTAGCTTAGGTATGCTGGGCTTTGTAGTGCAGGGCAACCCACTAACCTGGGACTGACTGTTGTCTTCAATCGGGTCAGCACTGGAACAGGCAGGTGATGAATGTCATGACGCCAGTGCCAATTGAACGGTGGCACATCGTGTAGTGATAGGTGGAATAATTGAGGAATCTTGATATATTTAAATAATTACAGTTCAATAAGTACAGTTCCAGAATATTCCATAAGTTACAGTACAGCTTACTTTCAATGCAGCAATACACTTCAGGCAACTCTGGTCTCTGCAGGGATACTTGTCCTGTTTGCAGCTTGACTAAGGAGGCAACACTTCTCCACTAGTTCTAGGGTCTGGACTGCTCCTCCTAGGGAATGAATCTTCCTAGGCTGGACCCTCTCAGGCTATGGGGCCCGGGCTGACTCTAACAGGCACAAGGCCTGGCCTTAGACTTCGTAGGTTCCTGAGCTGGACTGGATTAGACTTTCACAGGCTCAAGGCCTGAGCTATACTGCCTTCAGGCTCAAGGCCTGGACTTGATCTTCACAGGCTCATTGCCTGGGCTGCACTGACTTCCCTTCCCTGCCTGGGCCTATAAATAAACTAGGGCTCCCTAGCTCCCTCTAGTGTCCTAGAGCTGGAATGACATCCCTAGCAGGCCTGCACATGGCAATATACAGAAACAGGGAAGTAAATCACATTACATTGCATGGATGATAATTTATACCAACCTCCCCATACATGAGGGGAACAACAGCACACAAGTGACCCTTCTGTAGTGACGGGTATTACAGCTCCCGTACACTACAGTACCACTTCTCCTGTCCTGTATACTGGGTGTAATCCTCAGTATACTGGAGCCAGTCGACGGGTGTGGTTGTGTTTGGAGGAGCTGCTGATTGCTGACAAGCTACCAGGGATTTTTCCACCTTTCCCAGCCCAGGCCCTGCCTCTCCCCAGAGGGGGGGGGAGGGGTCCTGGGCAATGAAGCGACTGAAGACCCAGGATCCTACTTCCCAGGGTAGGCCGGCGGGAGGTAGGGGAGGTGAGCTACCGGCCTCAGTTCCATCTTCTGCCCCGGGGGTCAGAAGATCTTCCAGGAGTCGTGGTGTAGCGGCCCCTGCAGCCCCCGGAGGTGAAGCCGTGTTCATCGCCGGCAGTTCCAGGAGGGCGGACGGTAGCCCTCCAAGAGGTACGCAGAGTGCTCCTGGGGGTGGGCCGGGCTCGGTTGAGGCTGACTGGGGCACCATGAAGTCCCAGGAACTAATCACCGTTTACAGCTCCCGGATCACGGCCTACCTCCGGGAGTATGAGGAAGCGAATAGGACCCTCAAGAAGATTAGGGAGAACTTGAAGCTTGAGAGGGGGAAGGTGGACAAAGCGGCGAGAAAAAACAGGCCAGAAATAACAAATAAAATAAAAGGCCTAAAAGACATAATTAACTACTACAGGACCGCCGAACGCAGGGATGCGTCCTGCGGGCGGTCCTGTAGCTCTGTATGGACGCATCGGCGCGTCCTCTCACGAGACCCGCGAGTTCCTGTGAACGCACGCGCAGGCGCGTGCATCTCCAGAGTTGAACTACAGCCTGCCAGCGATGATCAATCGCTGGCAGGCTGTAGATGCGATATAAATCGCGTCAAACATGTATACCAGACGCTGTTTTGTGAACAGCGTCTGGTATACCTGCTACCTGGTCCTCTGGTGGTCCCATTTGCTGGGATCGACCACCAGAGGACCAGGTAACACAGTAAAGTTGCACCAAACACTACACTAACCCCCCCACCTATTAACCCCTTGATCACCCCATGTAGACCCCTGATCACCCCCTGTCATTGATCACACCCCTTGTAAGGCTCCATTCAGACGTCCATATGTGTTTTGCGGATCCGTGGATTCACGGATCCGTGGATTCACGGATCCGTGGATTCACGGATCCGCGGATCCGATCCGCAGATCCTCAAAACACAGACACCGGCAATGTGCTTTCGCATTTTGCAGATCCGCACATTGCCAGAACTATATAGAAAATGCTTTTCTTGTCCGCAATTGCGGACAAGAATAGGACATGTTCTATATTTTTGCGGAACGGAAGTGCAGACCTGGAAGCGCGGATCCGTAATTCCAGATCCGAGCGGGACAAAGTCTGTCCCCATAGAAATGAATGGGTCCGCAACTCCGCTCCGCAAACAGAATTTCGGACGTGTGAATGGGGCATAAGGGTCCCTTATCACCGCCAGTTAGTTAGCTACTTGTTAGGTAGTTAGCGCCCAGCCCACCGCACCGCAGTCACTGATTTTGGTAGAGATTTTTCATCCACATTGATCGATGCGAATGAAGAAATCTGTGCCGTTCATTTTTTTTTTTTCAGCACAGAGGCTGAACGAAAAATCTCATTACCCGTATGCTCAATATAAGGAGAATCGCAGAAACTCCTAATGCTGGCCATACGTGTAATGATTGCGGAGACCCTCAAATGCCAGGGCAGTACAAAACCTCACATGTGACCCCATTTTAGAAAGAAGACACCCCAAGGTATTCCGTGAGGGGTATGGTGAGTTCATGCAAAATTTTATTTTTGTCACAAGTTAGTGGAATATGAGACTGTAAAAATCAATTTCCGCTAACTTGTGCCAAATTTTTTTTCTATGAACTCGCCATGCCCTCACAGAATACCTTGGGGTGTCTTCTTCCACAATGGGGTCACTTGTGGGTATTTATACTGCCCTGGCATTTTAGGGGTCCTAAAGCGTGAGAATCCAAATGCGTAAAAATGGCCTGCAGAAATCTTAAAGGTACTCATTGGTTTTAGGGCCCTTTGCACCCAGGCTGCAAGAAAGTGTCACTCATGGTAGTCGCCGTACTCAGGAGAAGTAGGGCAATGTGTTTTGGGGTGTATTTTTATATATACCCATGCTGGGTGTGAGAAATATCGCTGCAAACGACAACTTTTTAAATTTTTTTATTCAAAGTTGTCAATTTACAGAGATATTTCTCTCACCCAGCATGGGTATATGTAAAAATACACCCCAAAACACATCGCCCTACTTCTCCTGAGTACGGCGATGCCACATATGTGACACTTTTTTGCAGCCAAGATACGCAAAGGGGCCCAAATTCCAACGAGTACCTTATAGGAGGGCATTTTTACGCATTTTCCTTCTCACGCTTTAGGGCCCCTAAAATGCCAGGGCAGTATAAATACCCCACATGTGACCCCATTTTGGAAAGAAAACACCCCAAGGTATTCGCTGAGGGGCATAATGAGTCCATGAAAAATTAAACTTTTTGTCAAAAGTTAGCGGAAAGGGAGACTTTGTGAGAAAAAACAATAAAAAATCAATTTCCACTAACTTGTGCCAAAAAATCTTCTATGAACTCGCCATGCCCCTCATGGAATACCTTGGGTGTCTTCTTCCAAATGGAGTCACATGTGGGGTATTTACTGCCCTAGCATTTTAGGGCCCTAAAGCGTGAGAAGAAAATGCGTAAAAATGCCCTTCCTAAAGGTACTCATCGAATTTAGCCCCTTTGCATTTGCTGCAAAAGTACACACATGGTATCGCCGACTCAGGAGAAGTAGGGCAGTGTTTGGGGTGTATTTTACATATACCATACTGGGTGAGAGAAATATCTCTGTAAATTGACAACTTTGAATAAAAAAATGTAAAAAGTTGTCGTTTACAGCGATATTTCTCACACGCAGCATGGGTATATGTAAAAATACACCCCAAAACACATTGCCCTACTTCTCCTGAGTACGGCGATACCACATGAGTGACACTTTTTTGCAGCCTGGGTGCGCAAAGGGGCCCTAAAACCAATGAGTACCTTTAGGATTTCACAGGCCATTTTTATGCATTTGGATTCTCACACTTTAGGGGCCCTTCAAATGCCAGGTGAGTATAAATACTCCACATGTGACCCCATTTTGGAAAGAAGACACCCCATGGTATTCCGTGAGGGGCATGGTGAGTCCACAGAATTTTTATTTTTTGGCACAAGTCAGCGGAAATTGATATTTTCTTTTTTTAATTTAGTTTTTTTACAAAGTCTCATATTCCACTAACTTGTGACAAAAATAAAATTTTACATGAACTCACCATACCCCTCACAGAATACCTTGGGGTGTCTTCTTTCCAAAATGGGGTCACATGTGGGGTATTTATACTGTCCTGGCATTTTAGGGGCCCCTAAAGCGTGAGAAGAAGTCTGGAATCCAAATGCATAAAAATGCCCTGTGAAATCTTAAAGGTACTCATTGGTTTTAGGGCCTCTTTGCACAGGCTGCAAAAGTGGCACACATGTGGTATCGCCGTACTAGGAGTAGTAGGGCAATAGTTTGGGGTGTATTTTTATATATACCCATACTTTGTGTGAAAATATCTCTGTAAACGACAACTTTTAAAAAATTTTATACAAAGTTGACAATTTACAGAGATATTTCTCTCACCCAACATGGGTATATGTAAAAATACACCCCAAAACACATTGCCCTACTTCTCCTGAGTACGGTGATACCACATAAATGACACTTTTTTGCAGCCTGGATGCGCAAAGGGGCCCAAATTCCAACGAGTACCTTTAGGTTTTACATGGCGGCTCACAATTTAGCCCCGCCCAAAATGCCAGAACAGTAAACACACCCCACAAATGACCCCATTTCCGAAAGTAGACACCCCAAGGTATTCACTGAGGGGCATAGTGAGTCCGTCTGAGATTTTTATTTTTTTTGCCAGAAGTTATCAGAAATTGAAACATTATTTTTTTTTTCTCAGAAAGTGTCATTTTCCGCTAACTTGTGAAAAAAAATGAAATGATACATGAACTCACCATGCCCCTCCGCGAATACTTTGGGGTGTCTTCTTTCTATAATGTATATAGAAATGTAGTTTTTTTTGAAAAATTTTACAACAGAAAGTGAAAAATGTCATTTTTTTGCAAAAATGTAGTTAAATTTGTATTAATGGCAAAAAAAGTAAAAATGTCAGCAACAATGAAATACCACCAAATGAAAGCTCTATTAGTGAGAAGAAAAGGAGGTAAAATTCATTTGGGTGGTAAGTTGCATGACGGAGCAATAAACGGTGAAAGTAGTGTAGTGCGGAATTGTAAAAAGTGGCCTGGTCATTAAGGGTGTTTAAGCTAGGGGGGCTGAAGCGGTTAAAGAGCTGAAAGAAAGAATGGCGTCAATTCTGGAAAACAGCGGTCCCTTTAAGGAAAAGTTAAAGAACGACAAAAGGTTCAATGAAATTTCTGTAAGCCAAAAACAGCAAGAAGATGACTCCACTAGTGAGGAGGAAGAGTCGGACATGGGGGGGCAACCTGCTGGAACAGGTATCACCACAGGTATCCCCGCAGAGCAGGTATGCCTGCCCCCCACTAGTTCCGATGAGGAAGGGGAGTTCTGTGAGAGCAGCGGAGTTGGGGGGCAACTTATGGCTGAAATACGCCACCTGGAGTCCCCCAAAATTTGTGAGGACATCTGCTTTGGTAATGAATTACCTGAAGATGAGCCGATGGGAAAGATGAGAAAGAAAAAGCCAGTAAAGCCAGAGGTGAGGTATGTCTATGTGACCCACCCTGCTTGCCCTGGGCCAACTGAAAAGCCAGCTCAGGGCACAAACCCCACTATCCTCCCTGGCCCGGTCTCTGCTGTGGGACCGGTGCGTAGGAGTGGGGAGAAAGACGTGGCAAAGATGGCGCAGGATGCCGTCCCTGTTTGCGGTAACAGGGGCGGTGAGGAGAAGCAGGAGGGGTCAGACAGGAAGGCTCCCAGGACGGGGCGGCGAAGGGGACATGGCTGGTGGTCAGGTGGCTCCGACCACCTCTGCTAGGGCACTGGACAAGTGCCAGGTTAAAAATGTGTCCAGTATGAAGATGCCGGACAAAACTAATAATGTGACCTCTGTCCCCTCTGGCCCAGTAGTGTGTGTGGGGGGAGGGGAGAGTGTGACAGTGGCCACTGAAGAAGTGGTCACTTCTAGTAGTGTAAATACTGTTTCTGTTAGTGGTGTTGCTCCGGGCCCTGATGGAGGGGTGAATGTTGGAGGTCGGCCGGCCACTGTACAAGTGGCCGATGCGCCTCATGTTGCCCCTTTAGAGGGGTCTGGAGTGGCACCTGCTGGGGGGGGGGGTGGGCCCGGTTCGGCTGCCCCTCCTGCATCGGTTACGCCTGGCAGAATTTATGCTGGTGTGGTCGCGGGCGCAGGGGGGAGGGGCGGTCCCCATTGTCCTCCCCATTACCAATGTCTGGTGACGGTAACTTGCAGCGGCAACTTCTAGAGGCTCTAAGAAGAGGGGAGAATTCCATTACAGTAGGGGGGCAGCAAGTGGATCTATCCTTCTGGATAGACAGGCATGGCGTGCGTGCCTTCCGAGAGCAAGGCGGGGGCGAGACCACCTGGTCCTCACCCACAACCAGCCCCAGGTCAACCAGACGGAATGTTGTCTGTCTGAAATGGAGAGGCAATGAAGCGTGCCCTACCAGGAAGAGGGTGGCAGAGCTTCTCTTTCAGATGGGCATCAGGGCATGTGACATCTTTGCCCTGATACATCCGTATGGCACCCGGGAGTTTGATGTCAGTTTTGTCCGACCAGAGGGTCTTGAACTTTTCTGGTCTGGGTATGAACTGGCAAAAGACCAGCCGGACTGGCAGGGGTTTTTCGTGCAAGCGATATCTCGCCAGAATGAGGTCAAGAAAGTGACCGTTCTGACCCGTAACGAGTCACTTTCTTGTGTTGACATCTTGACCTGGTTTAGCAGGTACGGGGACGTCCAGGGTCTTCCTAGCAAGAACCTGGATGAGTTTGGCATCTGGTCGGGTGCCTGGACGTTTCAGATTAAGTTGAAACATTCAGGAGGGTCGGTTTCCCACATACCATCATCTGCTTTCCTTGGTTGGGATAGGATCATGGTGTTCTACAGGGGGCAGCCTAAGCTGTGTTACAAGTGCGGCAGCCCTTCGCACTTCAGCGCCAGCTGCCAAGTGCAGAGGTGCGCGTTGTGCGGGGGTGAAGGCCATCTAGCTGCATCTTGTGGGCAGATTAGATGCAACCTGTGTGGTGAGCTAGGGCACCCGTTCAGTCGTTGCCCACGCTCTGTCGCCAACGTGGCTCGTGCACGCGCGGAGGTGAGCCGGAGGCCCCCACCGCCGAGGCGAGTGCTGGCGAAGGTGACAGGGCAGTGGGTTCGATGAAGAGAAAGACGGCCCGTCCCAGCAGAGACGGAGGGAGAGGCGCCAAATGGAGAGGGGGCAGGTCGAACCCCGTCCTGGGGTGATGCCTGCGCCCTCCCAAGAGAATGCCTCTCCTAGAGCTGAGACCCTGGGGGGATAACGAGGTGAATGAGGAACTCAGGAGACTAGACCGTTCCGAGGTGACTCTGTCCTCTTGCTACGAGAGTGCAACAGAGGGGAGTGTGACAGAGTCTAAAAGAACAAGAAGGAAACGTCTGACCAAAAAAAGATCTAGCCCGACCAGAGTGGCTGCGGAAGGCGAAGCCAGCTCCCCCCTGGACCTCTCTAATCCTGACTCTCTTCCCCTGGATCTTTCCAACCGGTACCTTACCTTGGATGAGATCTCCGCCTCCTCTTCTTCTGGGGAGGAGGTCGAAGGTGGGAAGCCGGAGGGGCAAGAGAAGGAGCCTCTGGAAGGGCCCGCTCCTCCCTCCAGTGAGGATGCAAGGTCCTCGGGAGGTGGGGTGGGTCCAGACACTGGGAATGGGAATGACAAGGGTGGTGCGAAGGGGGAGGCGGTGGTGACTGTCTCTCTCAAAAGAAATCGTGCCACCTTAGGGGGTAGCCCCGGGAGGGGTAAGAAGAAGAATGAGAAGGGAAGGAAGAAGGCCGTCTAACTTAATCACTCTGTATGGCGGCACTCACTCCGTTGACCCTGGCGACCATTAATGTCGCCAGTATTAAATCGGATGCGGCTAGGTTTGCAGCCTTTGATTTTCTCAGCCGGGTTGAAGCTGATATTTTATTTTTGCAAGAGACCAGGCTGCCAGATTTGGCGGCTGTATATAAAGCAAAAAAGGAGTGGAGGTGTGGTCCATCATATTGGTCTCTTGCGGCTGAGCCGTATAGCGGAGTGGCGGTCCTTTTTACCGCACCGGTAGAAAGCCAACGAGTGATTGAGTTAGAAATGGGGAGGTGTTTGATTTTAGATGTCCTCATGAAGGGTCAAGAACTTCGCCTGATAAACATCTATGGTCCCCAAACCAAGCGGGATCGGAAGCATCTCTTTTTGAGGATCAAACCTTTCCTTTTTACGAGTCGGCAGGTGGTCTTTGGCGGGGACTTTAATACAGTCACAAGGTCCCAAGACCGGGGAGGCACCAGAGACCGGCTGGCTTATGATAGTGTATCCCTGAATAGCATAGCTAGCGAGGCTCGCCTGGTGGATGTCCACATTAGGCACACCCCAGGCCACGGGGGTTTCACTTATTATAGAGGTAGTCAGATTAGGTCTAGAATAGACAGGTTTTATTTAAAGGAGGAGACTACTTTTTCACCTTTAAAGGTGGTAGAGGTGGAATTCTCCGATCACTGTATGATTATGTTCTCTTTGAATGTTGCAGAATCCCCCAAATGGGAAGAGGCTATTGGAAGCTAAATTCGGCCCTCCTGGAGGAAGCAGAGGTGAGACAATCCTTTGAGGACTTCCTTCAGACTCCGATAGAGTTGCTGGATCTTTGTGACACTAAGTCGGAGTGGTGGGAGATATTCAAAGATCGGGTGGCAAAATTCTTCCGCCAGTCTCGAGCCTCAGGTCCCTGGACAAGTATCGCTTGTATCAGGGTCTGAGGAGGAAACTCGAACAACTGGTCTCGACTGGAGGTAGCCGAGAGGATATCTCCAGGGTGAAATCTTTGCTTAAGAGGTGCCAGTACGATAGGCAC
>CM065590.1:187289243-187387619 GCA_033119425.1 Bufotes viridis
TAGCCAAGTTTAATACTGTCTGCTGTCTGGCAAAGGGTAGATAATTTTCTGTGGTGAAATTCAATTGCCAAAATAGCAATCCCCTAAATCTGGTGTCACAGCACTGGCTGGCAAACTATAATAGTGTCCGCCAAAAGATATATTTTGTTCTGGGGTGAAATTCACTTGCCAAAATAGCAATCCCCTAAATCTGGTGTCCCAATGAAATTCAATTGCCAAAATAGCAATACCATAAATCTGGTGTCACAGCTGTGGCTGGCAAACTATAATAGTGTCCGCCAAAACATATATTTTGTTCTGGGGTGAAAATCACTTGCCAAAATAGCAATCCCCTAAATCTGGTGTCCCAGAACTGGCTGGCAAACTATAATAGTGTCAGCCAAAACATTTATTTTGTTCTGGGGTGAAATTCACTTGCCAAAATAGCAATCCCCTAAATCTGGTGTCCCAGCACTGGCTCGCAAACTATAATAGTGTCCGTAAAACATATATTTTGTTCTGGGGTGAAATTCAATTGCCAAAATAGCAATACCATAAATCTGGTGTCACAGCTGTGGCTGGCAAACTATAATAGTGTCTGCCAAAACATATATTTTGTTCTGGGGTGAAATTCAATTGCCAAAATAGCAATACCATAAATCTGCGTGTTCCAGCAGTTGCAGGCCAAGTGTTAATCTGTCCGTAAAAGGGTATATTTTGTTCTGGGGTGAAATTCACTTGCCAAAATAGCAATACCCTGAATCTGGTGTTCCAGCTGTTGCAGGCCAAGTGTTAATCTGTTCGTAAAAGGGTATATTACACTCAAGGTGTATATACAAGTGCTGAGAGGGTCATCCTCATTAACTTCACAAGCTACCGTGCATCTCCCATTGGATTTCTGTCCGTTAAAGGGTATATTACACAAAGTGTTAAAATACAATTGCTGAAGGCATAATCCTACATATTTTTCTCACGCTACTGTGCATCTCCATGTGTAAATCTGTCCATAAAAGGATACCTTTCATCCAGGGCCTAAATACTAGCCACTAAAAGAGATATTCCCTAAATCAGTGATTACTGCTGTGCCTGGATTACTGTAATACGCTACAAAAATAAATAGGCAGATAGTGTTAGGTGCCTGTAAAAAAATGCCTGAATTTGAAATCAATACATTGGGCCAAATATTTTTTTTCTTATTGTGGTGCTTGGTGAACGGTAACAATGAGGAAAACATCTAGTAAGGGACGCGGATGCGGTCATGGTGGTGTTAGTGTACCCTCTGGTGCAGCCACACGTCCTAGTGAACCAACTACGTCAGGCTCCAGTACCCGCCAGAATTTACAGCGATATTTGGTGGGGCCTAATGCCGTTCTACGGATGGTAAGGCCTGAGCAGGTACAGGCGCTAGTCAGTTTGGTGGCCGACAGTGGATCCAGCACGTTCACAACATTATCTCCCACCCAGTCTTCTGCAGAAAGCGCACAGGTGCCGCCTGAAAACCAAGCCCATCAGTCTGGCACATCACCCCCATGCATATCAGGGAAACTGTCTGAGCCTCAAGTTATGCAGCAGTCTCTTATGCTGTTTGAAGACTCTGCTGGCAGGGTTTCCCAAGTGAATCCACCTATCCCTTCCCCAGTGGTGGAAGACATAGCATGCACTGATGCACAACCACTGATGTTTCCTGATGATGAGGACATGGGAATACCACCTCATCGGAGTCCGCGCATCTCTGATGATGACGAAACACAGTGGCAACTACTGTGTCTTTCTGCAGTGTGCAGACCGAACAGGAGGTCAGGGAGGAAGACTGTGTGGAAGACAGATGCAGAGGACGATGAGGTCCTAGACCGCACATGGAATGAAGGTCGTGCCACTGACTTTCATAGTTCAGAGGAAGAGGCAGTGGTGAGACTGAGCCAACAGCGTAGCAAAATAGGGAGCAGGGGGCAAAAGCAGAACAGCCGCCGTCAAGAGAGTTCGCCTGCTACTGGCTACTGCCACCAGGGACCGAGCACCCCAAAGGCAGCTTCAAGGAGTTCTCTGGCATGGCACGTCTTTAAACAATGTGCTGACGACAAGACCCGAGCGGTTTGCACGCTGTGCCATCAGAGCCTGAAGCGAAGCATTAAGGTTCTGAACCTTAGCACAACCTGCATGACCAGGCATCTACATGCAAAGCACGAACTGCAGTGGAGTAAATACCTTAAAAGCAAGGAACTCACTCTGGCTCCCCCTGCTCCCTCTTCTGCTGCTGCCTCGGCCTCTTCTTCCGCCTCGGGAGGAACGTTGGCACCTGCCGCCCACCAAACAGAGGATGTGCCACCGACACCCCCACCTGCGTCACCAAGCATCTCCACCATGTCACAGCGTTCAGCTCTCCATCTCACAAACCTTGGAGAGAAAGCGTAAATTCCCACCTAGCCACCCTCGAGCCCTGGGCCTGAATGCCAGCATTTCTAAACTACTGGCCTTTGAAATGCTGTCATTCAGGCTGGTGGACACAGACAGCTTCAAACAGCTGATGTCCATGGCTGTCCCACAGTATGTTGTTCCCAGCCGCCACTACTTCTCCAAGACAGCCGTGCCTTCCCTGCACAACCAAGTATCCGATAAAATCAAGTGTGCACTGCGCAACGCCATCTGTGGCAAGGTCCACCTAACCACAGATACGTGGACCATTAAGTACGGCCAGGGACGCTATATCTCCCTAACTGCACACTGGGCCCCAGACGGAGAGTTCCTTTGCGTACGTCCTTCCGCCGCCAAGGATCGCAGGTCATCATTCTTTGCCTCCTGTCGCCTCCTCCTCCTACTTGGCTTCCTCCTCCTCTGCTTCCACCATCTCATCCAGTCAGCCACATACTTTCACCACCAACTTCAGCACAGCCCGGGGTAAACGTCAGCAGGCCATTCTGAAACTCATATGTTTGGGGGACAGGCCCCACACCGCGCAGGAGTTGTGGCGGGGTATTGAACAACAGACCGACATTCACAAATGTCACAGGGGAACAGGTGGAAGCCCAAGGCCAAGGCAGAGGAGGAGCAAGAGGTCGCCAATGCAGCTTTGTCACAGCCAGCTCCTCTGAGGGCAGAGTTAGCATGGCAGAAATGTGGAAAAGTTTTGTCTCCACGCCACAGCTAACTGCACCACCACCTGATACGGAACGTGTTAGCAGGAGGCAGCATTTCACTAACATGGTTGAACAGTACGTCTGCACACCCCTCCACTTACTGACTGATGGTTCGGCCCAATTCACCTTCTGGGTCTCCAAATTGTCAACGTGGCCAGAGTTAGTATTTTATGCCTTGGAGGTGCTGGCCTGCCCGGTGGTTTTGTCTGAACGTGTATTCCGCACGGATGACAAACGCAGCCGCCTGTCCACAGCCATCGTGGACAAGCTGACGTTCATAAAAATGAACCAGGCATGGATCCCACAGGACCTGTCCCTCCCTTGTGCAGAATAGACTTTTCTAACTGGCTCCCCCTCAACCATGTATTCTTGTACTCCGGGGCACTTTTTTTATTGAATCCTCATTTTTTTAACTTTACCATGATCTTGCGGTGCAACCCAAAGTTGAATAAACCTCTCCTCAATCTGGGCGCCAGGGCCTAAATAACTGAAAGTGGCCTTCTCCAGTGTAGTGGTGGGTGATATGACGCATGATTCCTTGCTGTTGGACCTCTCTCCTCTGTTTTGGTGCTGGGGCCGAAATAACTGAAAGTGGCCTTCTCCATTGGTGGGTGATATAACGCCTTATTTCTTGCTGTGGGACCTCTCTCCACTGTCTGGGTGCTGGGGCCGAAATAACTGAAAGTGGCCTTCTGCAGTGGTGGGTGATATGACGCATGATTCCTTGCTGTGGGACCTCTCTCCTCTGTCTGGGTGCTGGGCCGAAATAACGGAAACGTGGCCTTCTCCAGTGGTGAGTGATACGACACATGATTCCTTGCTGTGGGACCTCTCTCCTCTGTCTGGGTGCTGGGGCCTAAATAACTGAAAGTGGCCTTCTCCAGTGGTTGGTGATATAACTCCTTATTCCTTGCTGTGGGACCTCTCTCCTCTGTCTGGGTGCTGGGGCCGAAATAACTGAAAGTGGCCTTCTCCAGTCTTGGGTGAAATGACGCATGATTCTCTGCTGTGGGACCTCTCTCCAATTGATATTGGTTAATTTTTAATTATTTAATTTTATTTTAATTAATTTCCCTATCCACATTTGTTTGCAGGGCATTTACCTACATTTTGCTGCCTTTTGCAGCACTAAAAAGTTTGGGTCCCCATTGACTTCAATGGGGTTCGGGTTCAGGATAAAGTTCGGGTCGAGTTTGGATCCCGAACCCAAATTTTTTCGGGAAGTTTGGCCGAACTTCCAGGTGTTTGCTCATCTCCAGACATCATCATGGAATCCTCAATGCCATCACCTGCTGATTTTACATTGTGACATCATAGTAGAATCTTGGATACTATCATCTGCTGACCATACATTGTGACATCATAATGGAATCCTGGATACTGTTATTTACTGTCCATACATTGTGACATCACAATGGCATCCTTGATACTATTATATGCTGACCATACATTGTGACATCATAATGGAATCCTTGATCCTGTCACCTTCTGACCATACATTATGATATCATCATGGAATCCTGGATGCAATCACCTGCTTATTTTACATTGTGACATCATAATGGAGACCTGGATACTATCATCTACTGACTATACATTGTGACATCATAATGGCATCCTGCATACTATCATCTGCTGACCATACATTAAGATATCAAAATGGAATCCTGGATACTATTATCTACTGACCATACATTGTGACATCATAATGGAATCCTGGATACTATCATCTGCTGACCATACATTGTGACCTCATTATGGAATACTTGATACTGTCACCTTCTGACCATACATTATGACCTCATCATGGAATCATGGATGCCATCACCTGCTGATTTTACATTGTGACATCATAGTAGAATCTTGGATACTATCATCTGCTAACAATACATTGTGACATCATAATGGAATCCGGGATACTGTCATTTACTGTCCATACATTGTGACATCTGTGACACCAATGCAGGGTTGGTGGTGGAAGGGAGGTATATTTCCCCAAGATTCCTCTCCTATGTGAAGTAGCAGGTGAAAGATCTCACCTGTGAGGTAATTAATGAGGATGCACAAGGGTGGGGATATAACAGAGACTGGAGGTCAGTCAGTCTCGCTCTGCCTGGGGACACAGAAACTCTGTCTGTGTGAGTGAGTGAGAAAAGACCGTGAGTAAAAGGTTGCTGAAACATTGTTTTGTGAGCTGGCAGGGAGAAGCCCTCCAGTGGATAGACAGGGACCTCTGATGTTTAGTAAGCGCCGGACAGGCAAGTTTTTATTTTGTTGTTCTGTTTTATTTATGCAACCTTCTCAATAAAACCTGGCTACAAGCCAGCTTAAACCTTATTCCCGGTGTCTGGTCGGAATGGTATGAAGCTGACACGTGTCCTTTGACCCCAGCAAAGGCGATCCCGAGCTTAACCCCTCACAAGTGGTGTCGGATGCGGGCAAGCACGTTAAAAGTTTGAAAATGGATGACGTAGTAAAGGCACTGATACAGTCTGCGGCAGCCCAGCAGGAGGCAACCAGAGAACAACAGCGCACAAATGCAACCCAGCAAGAATCAAACCGCTTACTGTCTGCACAGCTAACCACCCTGATAGAGGCCACGAATAAAGATCGACGAATCTTGCAGGAAGTGGTGCAGCGTGTGGCAAGTCTTCCAGTGATACAGCCAGGAAAAGAGCAGACAACTTTCCATGTGGGTCATTTTTGCAAAAGATGACAGCAGAGGATGATGTGGAAGCTTACCTGGCTACATTTGAGAGGACAGCAGTGCGGGAAGCGTGGCCAAAGCCACGGTGGGCAGGACTGCTCGCCCTGTTCCTTGCAGGTGAAGCGCAAAAGGCTTATTTTGACCTGGAACCTGAGGCTGCCCAGGACTATGATAAACTTAAGTCAGAGATCCTGGCTCGGCTAGGTGTTACCCTATCAGTCAGAGCACAGCGAGTACATCAGTGGACATATAAAATGGATAAACCACCACGTTCACAGATGTTCGATCTAGTTCATTTGACCCGAAATGGCTACAACCGGAGATTTTGTCATCACCTGATGTGGTGCAGCGAGTGGTCCTCGACAAGTTCCTGAGATCACTACCCCCAGCCCTAAGGAAGTGGGTGAGCCATGGGGACCCCAAGACAGCAGACCAGCTTATTGACCTGGTGGAGCGATACTCTGCAGCTGAGGATCTACTAAATAACTCACAGCCCTCAACCCCACGGAGTCCAAGAGTTCCGGGTAAGACTGTTCAAGGGCTTAAGGGAACCGGGAGAAATGTAAAGACTTTGAGTGAAGACGATAATGAGACTGTGGGCTCAGGAAAGCCCAAGGGGTATAATGTTGGACTGAACAAAGGGCCCATAAGGTGTTTCCGGTGTAATGAGCTGGGACACATTGCGGTGAACTGTCCTATGACTACTGAACCTATGCAATGTGATGTTGCTTTTATGAAAAACGCATGTCTATGTTTGCGCATGTGGTGTGTACTGCTGCAGGTTCAGACAGCACCGAAAAACATTTGTGTGAATTGAAAGTGAATGATCAGAGTGTGACTGCGCTGCTAGACTCAGGGAGTGTGGTAACTCTGGTGAAAGCAGGCCTTATAGGCCCCTCTCACAGTCAATCTGACATGTTTACTGTGACTTGTGTGCATGGGGATACATGTGAATACCAGACTACTCTTGCTTTAATTACCACTCCCTATGGGTCTGTACGTCATAAAGTTGGAATAGTCCCAGCACTACTGCATGAGGTTATTATTGGGAGAGATTTTCCACATTTTTGGAAATTATGGGAGTCTAAGTTGGAAATAAAAAGAGGTACACCGCAGATTTTGACAGCTTCTGATATAGGCCCAGAACCATTAGAGGATTCCCCACTAGGGGATGTAGTTGAGGTATCTGCAGAGGGCTCCACCCCTTTCCCATTCTCTGTTATGGCAGGAGACCTAGATGAGTCCACGTCAGAGACTGAGACTGAAGGTGTAACACTCCAGGGTATGCCTGACCTAGACATTAGCAAAGACGACTTTCAAAGTGCGCAGATGAAGGACCCTACCCTTATGCGAGCCAGAGAGAATATAAAAGTGATAAATGGGAATCCTGTGGAACCTGGTTCTAGGCAGGCTTTTCCCTACATGGCTCTAGAGAATGACCTGTTGTATCAGATAGACAAGAAGGGAGAGGAGGTGGTACAGCAGTTAGTGGTTCCAAAGCCCTACCGGAGAACCGTTCTGGATCTGGCACATGGACACATTATGGGTGGCCATTTGGGGATCCAGAAAACGTCTGAAAGAATTTTAGAAAGATTTTTCTGGCCGGGAATGCATGGAGATATTAAAGCATATTGCGAATCCTGCCCTCAGTGTCAGATTACAGCCCCTATACCCCATTTCCGCAGCCCTTTGGTGCCCTTGCCAATCATTGAGATACCCTTTGAGCGCATTGGGATGGATTTGGTTGGTCCCCTAATAAAGTCAGCTCGGGGTCACCAGCATATTTTAGTCATAATGGATTATGCTACCCGTTACCCCGAGGCCATACCTTTGCGCAATACCTCATCAAAGACCATCGCAAAAGAACTGGTCCATGTGTTTAGTCGGGTTGGTATCCCAAAAGAAATACTCACTGACCAAGGGACGCCCTTTATGTCTAATGTTATGAAGGAACTTTGCAGGCTTTTTAAAGTTACCCAACTGCGTACTTCAGTCTATCACCCCCAAACTGACGGATTGGTTGAAAGATTTAACAAAACCCTGAAACAAATGCTGAAAAAGGTGGTAGATAAAGATGGCAAAAATTGGGACTTTTGCTCCCATATCTGCTGTTTGCCATAAGGGAGGTACCGCAGTCATCCACAGGGTTTTCACCTTTTGAACTGGTATACGGTAGACACCCACGCGGTTTATTAGATGTGGCTAAAGAAACATGGGAAGGACAGGTAACACCATACAAAAGTGTAATAGAGCATGTGTCCCAGATGCAGGACAGGATCTCTGCAGTCATGCCAATTGTTAAGGAACATATGGAACGGGCTCAAGGAGTACAGAAAATGATATATGATAGGGGGCCAAGATTCGAACATTTGCGCCAGGGATCGAGTACTAGTTCTCGTCCCCACAGTTGAGAGTAAATTCTTGGCTAAATGGCAAGGTCCGTTTGAGATTATTGAAAGAGTAGGTGAGGTGAACTATAAAGTATACCAGCCAGGTAAAAGGAAGCCAGAACAGATTTACCATATAAATCTGTTAAAACCTTGGAAGGACCGGCCAGTCATGGCCGCAGTACTTGCTCCACCCATCAATAACGGGGCAGCAATACTTGCGGTCAGAATAGCTGAGACTCTATCCGATGTCCAAAAGAAGGAAGCTAGACAGTTGGTAGCTCAGAACAGAGAGTTTTTTCAGAAAAGCCGGGACAGACACCACTCATAAAACACGACATCATAACTGAACCTGGGGTTAGGGTCCATGTAAAACCTTATAGGATTCCTGAGGCCAGAAGAGAGGCAGTCTCAAAAGAAGTAAAAGATATGCTGGATTTGGGAGTAATTGAGGAGTCTCATAGTGAATGGTCAAGCCCTATTGTATTAATTCCAAAGCCTGATGGTACCATAAGGTTCTGTAATGATTTTAGGAGGTTGAATACAGTGTCTAAGTTTGATGCATACCCTATGCCACGAGTGGACGAGCTTATAGACCGACTCGGTACAGCCCGTTACATTACGACCTTAGACCTGACAAAGGGTTATTGGCAAATACCCCTGACGGACGCTGCCAAAGAGAAGACAGCATTTTCCACACCTGATGGCCTATTTCAGTATGTAACTATGCCTTTTGGACTGCATGGGGCTCCTGCAACATTTCAGCGGCTAATGGACAGAGTGTTGAGACCACATAGACAGTACGCTTCTGCTTATCTTGATGATATAGTGATACACAGTGCAGACTGGGAGACACACCTACTCAAGGTACAGGCAGTGATTGATGATTTGAGGAGAGCGGGGTTGACTGCGAACCCCAAGAAGTGTAGCATTGGCCTAGAGGAAGCCAAGTATTTGGGTTACATTATTGGAAGAGGTGTAGTCAAGCCCCAAGTTGACAAGGTTGAAGCCATACAGAACTGGCCCCAGCCTGTAAATAAGAAACAAGTGAGGGCATTCCTAGGGATTACTGGCTATTATAGGCGGTTCATACCCAATTTTGCAGCTATAGCAGTTCCCTTAACTGATCTCACTAAGGGAAACGGGTCCGTGATGATAAAATGGAATTTTGAAGCAGAGGAGGCGTTTCAGACGCTAAAACAGGCTCTTTGTTCCCAACCAGTGTTGATGACCCCTGACTTTAGAAAGGAATTTGTGGTACAGACAGATGCTTCTAGCTCAGGAATAGGGGCAGTGTTGTCACAGAGTGTTGATGGAGAGGAGCATCCCGTGCTTTACTTGAGTCGCAAACTAAATAAGCATGAGAAGAACTATGCAGTGGTAGAGAAGGAGTGTTTGGCCATCAAGTGGGCTTTAGAATCACTCAAATATTACTTGCTAGGTCGGAAGTTTCGGTTAGTCACTGATCATGCCCCTCTGAAGTGGATGAACCTGAACAGAGAGAAAAATAGCAGAGTGACAAGATGGTTTCTGGCCCTGCAGGCTTACAATTTTGCAGTGGAGCATAGGCCAGGAAAGTGGCAAGGAAACGCAGATGCGTTGTCACGTGTGCACTGTCTGCTGGTTTCAGTTGCTCAGTCCCACTTGCCTGAGCAGAGGGGGGGGATATGTGACACCAATGCAGGGTTGGTGGTGGAAGGGAGGTATATTTCCCCAAGATTCCTCTCCTATGTGAAGTAGCAGGTGAAAGATCTCACCTGTGAGGTAATTAATGAGGATGCACAAGGGTGGGGATATAACAGAGACTGGAGGTCAGTCAGTCTCGCTCTGCCTGGGGACACAGAAACTCTGTCTGTGTGAGTGAGTGAGAAAAGACCGTGAGTAAAAGGTTGCTGAAACATTGTTTTGTGAGCTGGCAGGGAGAAGCCCTCCAGTGGATAGACAGGGACCTCTGATGTTTAGTAAGCGCCGGACAGGCAAGTTTTTATTTTGTTGTTCTGTTTTATTTATGCAACCTTCTCAATAAAACCTGGCTACAAGCCAGCTTAAACCTTATTCCCGGTGTCTGGTCGGAATGGTATGAAGCTGACACGTGTCCTTTGACCCCAGCAAAGGCGATCCCGAGCTTAACCCCTCACACATCGTAATGGCATCCTGGGTAGTAGCATCTACTGACCATTCTTTGTGACATCATAATGGAATCCTGGACACCATCACCTGCTGACCATACATTGTGGCATGATAATGGAATCCAGAATACGGTTATCTGCTGATCATATATTGTGACATCATCACTGAATCCTGGATGCCATCACCTGCTGATTTTACATTGTGACATCATCAAGGAATCCTGGATGCCATCACCTGCTGATTTTACATTGTGACATCATAGTAGAATCTTGGATACTATCATCTGCTAACAATACATTGTGACATCAAAATGGAATCCTGGATAGTAGCATCTACTGACCATACTTTGTGACATCATAAAAGAATCCTGCACACAATCACCTGCTGACCATACATTGTGACATAATAATGGCATCCTGGATACTATTATCCGCTGACCATATATTGTGACATCATAATGTAATCCTGGATACTATTATCTGCTGACCATACATTGTGACATCATAATGCATTCCTGGATAGTAGCCTCTACTAACCATACTTTAATTGTGACATCATAATGGAATCTTGGACATCATCACCTGCTAAATATATTTTGTGACATCATAATTGAGTCCTGGATACTATTATCTGCTGACCATACAATGTGACCTCATAATGGAATCCTTGATACTGTCACCTTCTAACCATACATTATGACGTAATCATGGAATCCTGGATGCCATCACCTGCTGATTTAACATTGTGACATCATAGTAGAATTTTGGATACTATCATCTGCTGTACATACATTGTGACATCATAATGGAATCCTGGATACTATGATCTGCTGACCATACTTTGTGACATCAGAATGGAACCCTTAATACTGTCACCTGCTGACAATACATTGTGAGATCATCATGGAATCCTCAATGCCATCACCTGCTGATTTTACATTGTGACACCATAGTAGAATCTTGAATACTATAATCTGCTAACAATACACTGTGACATCATAATGGAATCCTAGATACTATCATCTGCTGACCATACATTGTGACATCAAAATGGAATCCTGGATACTATTATCTAATGACTATGCATTGTGACATCATAATGGAATCCTCGATACTATCATCTGTTGACCATACATTGTGACCTTATAATGGAATACTGGATAATGTAATTTACTGTACATACATTGTGACATCATAATGACATCCTGGGTAGTAGCATCTACTGACCATTCTTTGTGACATCATAATGGAATCCTGGACACGATCACCTGCTAACCATACATTGTGACATCATAATGGAATCCTGTATAATGTTACCTACTGACCATACATTGTGACATCATTATGGAATCCTGGATACTATCATCTGTTGACCATACATTGTGACCTCATAATGGAACCCTTGATACTGTCACATGCTGACCATATATTGTGACCTCATCACGGAATCCTGGATGCCATCACCTGCTGATTTTACATTGTGACATCATAGTTGAATCTTGGATACTATCATCTGCTAACAATACATTGTGACATCATTATGGAATCCTAGATATTATCATCTGCTGACCATACATTGTGACATCAAAATGAAATCATGGATACAATTATCTAAGGACTATACATTGTGACATCATAATGGCATCCTGGATACTATCATCTGCTGAACATACATTGTGACATCATAATGGAATCCTGGATACTATCACCTGCTGACCATACATTGTGACATAAAAATGGAATCCTGGATAATATTATCTAATGACCATACATTGTGATATCATAATGGCATCCTGGGTAGTAGCATTCACTGACCATTCTTTGTGACATCATAATGGAATCCTGGACACCATCACCTGCTGACAATACATTGTGACATCATAAAGGAATCCTGGATACTGTTATCTACTGACTATACATTGTGACATCATAATGGAATTCTTCATACAGTCACCTGCTGAGCATACATTGTGACATCATCACGGAATCCTGGATTCCATCACCTGCTGATTTTGCATTGTGACATCATAGTAGAATCTTGGATACTATCATCTGCTGAACATACATTGTGACCTTATAATGGAACCCTTGATACTGTCACCTGCTGACCATACATTGTGAAGTCATCATGGAATCCTGGATACTGTAATTTACTGTCCATACATGTGACATCATAATGGCATCCTGGATAGTAGGACCTACTGACCATACTTTGTGACATCATAATGGAATCCTGGACACCATCATCTGCTGACCATACATTGTAACATCATAATGGAATCCTGGGTAATGTCATTTATTGTCCATACATTGTGACATCACAATGGCATCCTGGATACTATTATATGCTGACCATACATGGTGACATCATAATGGAATCATCGATAGTAGGATCCACTGACCATACTTTTTGACATCATAATGGAAACCTGGAAACCATCACCAGCTGAATATACATTATGACATCAGAATAGAGACATAGATTCTATTATCTACTGACTATACATTGTGACATCATTGTAGAATCTTGTATACTATCATCTTCTAACAATACATTGTGACATCTTAATGGAATCCTGTATAGCGTCATTTACTGTCAATAGATTGTGACATCATAATGGCATCATGAATACTATCATCTGCTGACAATACATTGTGACATCACAATGGAATCCTTGAAACTGTCACCTGCTTACCATACATTGTGACATAATCATGGAATCCTGGATGCCATCACCTGCTGATTTGACATTGTCGCATTATAGTAGAATTCTGGATACTATCATCTGCTGAACATACATTGTGACATCATCACGGAATCCAGGATACTATTATCTAATGACTATACATTGTGACATCAAAATGGCCTCCTGGATACTTTTATCTGCTGACCATACATTGTGACATCATAATGTAATCCTTGATACTATTATTCTGCTGACCATACATTGTGACATCATTATGGAATCCTGGATACTATAATCTGCTGTCCATACATTGTGACCTCATAATGGAATCCTTGATACTGACAACTTCTGACCATTCTTTATGACATCATCATGGAATCTTCGATACCATCACCTGCTGATTTTACATTGTGACATCATATTAGAATCTTGGATACTATCATCTGCTAACAATACATTGTGACATCATAATGGAATCCTGGGTAGTAGCATCTACTGACCATTCTTTGTAACATCATAATGGAATCCTGGACACCATAACCTGCTGACCATACATTGTGACATCAACATGTAATCCTGGCTAACTATACATTGTGAAATCATAATGGAATCCTTGATACTGTCACCTGCTGACCATATATTGTGACATCATCACGGAATCCTTGAAGCCATCACCTGCTGATTTTACATTGTGACATCATCATGGAATCCTGGATGACATCACCTGCTGATTTTACATTGTGACATCATAGTAGAATTTTGGATACTATCATCTGCTAACAATACATTGTGACATCTTAATGGAATCCTGGATACAGTCATTTACCCGTCAATAGATTGTGACATCATAATGGCATCCTGAATACTGTCATGTGCTGACCATGACCATACATTGTGACATCATAATGGAATCATTGAAACTGTCAACTACTTAGCATACATTTTGACATCATCATGGAATCCTGGATGCCATCACCTGCTGATTTTACATTGTGACATTATAGTAGAATTTTGGATACTATCATCTGCTGAACATAGATTGTGATCTCATAATGGAATCCTAGATACTATCATCTGCTGTCCATACATTGTGACATCAAAATGGAATCCTGGATACTATTATCTAATGACTATACATTGTGACATCATAATGGAATCCTTAATACTATTATCTGCTGACCATACATTGTGACATCATTATGGATACCTGGATACTACCATCTGTTGACCATATATTGTGACCTTATAATGGAACTCTTGATATTGTCACCTGCTGACCATACATTGTGAGATCATCATCGAATCCTCGATGCCATCATCTGCTGATTTTACATTGTGTCATCATAGTAGAATCTTGGATACTATCATCTGCTAATAATACATTGTGACATCATAATGGATTCCTGGATACTGTCATTTACTGTCCATACATTGTGACATCATAATGGAATCCTGGATAGTAGCCTCTACTAACCATACTTTGTGACATCATAATGGAATCCTGAACACCATCACCTGCTGAATATATTTTGTGACATCATAATGGAGTCCTGGATAGAGATGAGCGAACACCTGGATGTTCGGGTTCGAGAAGTTCGGCCGAACTTCCTGAAAATGTCCGTGGGGGACAATGGGGACCCGAACTTTTAGGCACTAAAAAGGCTGTAAAATAGTCCAGGAAAGGGCTAGAGGGCTGCCAAAGGCAGCAAAATGTAGGTAAATCCCTTGCAAACAAATGTGGATAGGGAAATGAATTAAAATAAAATAAAATAAATAAAAATTAACCAATATCAATTGGAGAGAGGTCCCACAGCAAGAAATCATGCGTCATATCACCCACCACTGGAGAAGGCCACTCTCATTTAGTTCGGACCAGCACCCAGACAGAGGAGAGAGGTCCCACATCAAGGAATCATGCGTCATATCAACCACCACCGGAGAAGGCCACTCTCATTTATTTCGGACCAGCACCCAGACAGAGGAGAGAGGTCCCACAGCAAGGAATCATGCGTCATATCAACCACCACTGGAGAAGGCCACTTTCAGTTATTTAGGCCCAGCACCCAGACCGAGGATACAGGTTCCACAGCAAGGAATCATGCGTCATATCACCCACCACCGGAGAAGGCCACTCTCATTTATTTTGGACCAGCACCCAGACAGAGGAGAGAGGTCCCACATCAAGGAATCATGCGTCATATCAACCACCACCGGAGAAGGCCACTCTCATTTATTTCGTACCAGCACCCAGACAGAGGAGAGAGGTCCCACAGCAAGGAATCATGCGTCATATCAACCACCACTGGAGAAGGTCACTCTCATTTATTTTGGACCAGCACCTAGACAGAGGAGAGAGGGACCACATCAAGGAATCATGCGTCATATCAACCACCACCGGAGAAGGCCACTCTCATTTATTTCGGACCAACACCCAGACAGAGGAGAGAGGTCCCACAGCAAGGAATCATGCGTCATATCAACCACCACTGGAGAAGGCCACTTTCAGTTATTTAGGCCCAGCACCCAGACCGAGGATACAGGTTCCACAGCAAGGAATCATGCGTCATATAAACCACCAACGGAGAAGGCCACTCTCATTTATTTCGGACCAGCACCCAGACAGAGGAGAGAGGTCCCACAGCAAGGAATCATGCGTCATATCAACCACCAACAAAGAAGGCCACTCTCAGTTATTTCGGACCAGCACCCAGACAGAGGAGAGGTTCATTCAACTTTGGTTTGCACCGCAAGATCATGGTAAAGTTAAAAAAATGAGGATTCAATAAAGAAGTGCCCCGGAGTACAAGAATACATGGTTGATGGGGAGGCAGTTATAAATGTTTATTCTGCACAAGGGAGGCACAGGTCCTGTGGGATCCATGCCTGGTTCATCTTTATGAACGTCAGCATGTCCACATTGGCTGTGGACAGGCGGCTGCGTTTGTCAGCAATGACGCCCCCTTCCGTGCTGAATACACGTTCAGACAAAACGCTGGCCGCCGGGCAGGCCAGCACCTCCAAGGCATAAAATGCTAACTCTGGCCACGTGGGCAATTTGGAGACCCAGAAGTTGAATGGGGCCGAACCATCAGTCAGTACGTGGAGGGGTGTGCAGACGTACTGTTCAACCATGTTAGTGAAATGCTGCCTCCTGCTAACACGTTCCGTATCAGGTGGTTGTGCAGTTAGCTGTGGCATGGAGACAAAACTTTTCCACATTTCTGCCATGCTAACCCTGCCCTCAGAAGAGCTGGCCGTGACACTGCTGCATTGGCGACCTCTTGCTTCTCCTCTGCCTTCGCCTTGGGCTTCCACCTGTTCCCCTGTGACATTTGGGAATGCTCTCAGGAGCGCCTCTACCAGCGTGCGCTTGAACTCGCGCATCTTCCTATCACGCTGCAGTGCAGGAAGTAAGGTGGGAACATTGTCTTTGTACCGGGGATCCTGCAGGGTGGCAACCCAGTAGTCCGCACGCATTAAAATGTGCGCAACTCTGCTGTCGTTGCGCAGGCACTGCAGCATGTAGTCGCTCATGTGTGCCAGGCTCCCCAGAGGTAAGGACAAGCTGTCCTCTGTGGGAGGCGTATCGTCATCGTCTTCCGTTTCCCCCCAGCCACGCACCAGTGATGGGCCTGAGCTGTGTCGGGTGCCACCCCGCTGTGAACCTGCTTCATCCTCATCCTTCTACACCTCCTCCTCATCCTCCTCGTCCTCCAGTAGTGGGCCCTGGCTGGCCACATTTGTACCTGGCCTCTGCTGTTGCAAAAAACCTCCCTCTGAGCCACTTCTAACAGACTGGCCTGAAAGTGCTAAAAATGACCCCTCATCCTCCTCCTCCTCCTCCTGGGCCACCTCCTCTTCCATCATCGCCCTAAGCGTTTTCTCAAGGAGACATAGAAGTGGTATTGTAACGCTGATAACGGTGTCATCGCCACTGGCCATGTTGGTGGAGTACTTGAAACAGCGCAACAGGGCACACAGGTCTCGCATGGAGGCCCAATCATTGGTGGTGAAGTGGTGCTGTTCCGCAGTGCGACTGACATGTGCGTGCTGCAGCTGAAACCCCACTATGGCCTTCTGCTGCTCGCACAGTCTCTCCAGCATGTGCAAGGTGGAGTTCCACCTGGTGGGCACGTCGCATATGAGGCGGTGAGCGGGAAGGCCGAAGTTCCGCTGTAGCGCAGACAGGCGAGCAGTGGCAGCATGTAAACGCCGGAAGCGCGCACAGACGGCCCTCACTTTATGCAGCAGCTCTGACATGTTGGGGTAGTTGTGAATGAACTTCTGCACCACCAAATTCAGCACATGCGCCAGGCAAGGGATGTGCGTCAAACCGGCTAGTCCCAGAGCTGCGACGAGATTTCGCCCATTATCGCACACCACCAGGCCGGGCTTGAGGCCCACCGGCAGCAACCACTCGTCGGTCTGTTGTTCAATACCCAGCCACAACTCCTGCGCGGTGTGGGGCCTGTCCCCCAAACATATGAGTTTCGGAATGGCCTGCTGACGTTTACCCCGGGCTGTGCTGAAGTTGGTGGTGAAGGTGTGTGGCTGACTGGATGAGCTGGTGGAAGCAGAGGAGGAGGAAGCCGAGTAGGAGGAGGAGGCTACATGAGGCAAATAGTGATGCCCTGTGATCCTTGGCGGCAGAAGGACGTGCGCCAAGGAACTCTCCGTCTGGGGCCAAGCCGCCACTACATTTACCCAGTGTGCAGTTAGGGAGATATAGCGTCCCTGGCCGTGCTTACTGGTCCAGAGTATCTGTGGTTAGGTGGACCTTGCCACAGATGGCGTTGCGCAGTGCACACTTGATTTTATCGGATACTTGGTTGTGCAGGGAAGGCACGGCTGTCTTGGAGAAGTAGTGGCGGCTGGGGACAACATACTGTGAGACAGCCATGGACATCAGCTGTTTGAAGCTGTTTGTGTCCACCAGCCTGAATGACAGCATTTCAAAGGCCAGTAGTTTAGAAATGCTGGCATTCAGGCCCAGGGCTCGAGTGTGGCTAGGTGGGAATTTACGCTTTCTCTCCAAGGTTTGTGAGATGGAGAGCTGAACGCTGCCGTGTGACATGGTGGAGATGCTTGGTTACGCAGGTGGTGGTGTCATTGGCACATCCTCTGTTTGGTGGGCGGCAGGTGCCAACTTTCCTCCCGAGGCGGAGGAAGAGGCCGAGGCAGCAGCAGAAGAGGGAGCAGGGGGAGCCTGAGTGAGTTCCTTGCTTTTAAGGTGTTTACTCCACTGCAGTTCATGCTTTGCATGTAGATTCCTGGTCATGCAGGTTGTCCTAAGGTTCAGAACGTTAATGCCTCGCTTCAGGATCTGATGGCACAGCGTGAAAACCACTCGGGTCTTGTCGTCAGCACATTGTTTAAAGAAGTGCCATGCCAGGGAACTCCTTGAAGCTGCCTTTGGGGTGCTCGGTCCCTGGTGGTGGTGGCCAGTATCAGGCGAACTCTCTTGGCGGCGGATGTTCTGCTTTTGCCCCCTGCTCCCTCTTTTGCTACGCTGTTGGCTCGGTCTCACAACTGCCTCTTCCTCTGAACTATGAAAGTCAGTGGCACGACCTTCATTCCATGTGGGGTCTAGGACCTCATCGTCCCCTGCATCATCTTCCACACAGTCTTCCTCCCTGACCTCCTGTTCGGTCTGCACACTGCAGAAAGACACAGCAGTTGGCACCTGTGTTTCGTCATCATCAGAGACGTGCGGACTCCGATGAGGTGGTATTCCCATGTCCTCATCATCAGGAAACATCAGTGGTTGTGCATCAGTGCATTCTATGTCTTCCACCACTGGGGAAGGGCTAGGTGGATTTCCTTGGGAAACCATGCCAGCAGAGTCTTCAAACAGCATAAGAGACTGCTGCATAACTTGAGGCTCTGACAGATTCCCTGATATGCATGGGGGTGATGTGACAGACTGATGGGCTTGGTTTTCAGGTGCCACCTGTGCGCTTTCTGCAGAAGACTGGGGGGGAGATAATGTTGTGAACATGCTGGATCCACTGTCGGCCACCCAATTGACTAGCACCTGTACCTGCTCAGGCCTTACCATCCTTAGAACGGCATTGGGCCCCACGAAATATCGCTTTAAATTCTGGGGGGTACTGGAATCTGAGTTAGTTGGTTTACTAGGACGTGTGGCTGTGGCAGAATGGCCACATCCTCTCCCAGCACCAGAGGGTACACTAACACCACCACGACCGCGTCCGCGTCCCTTACTAGATGTTTTCCTCATTGTTAACGTTCACCAAGCACCACAATAAGGAATAAAATATTTGGCCCAATGTATTGATTTCAAATTTAGGCCTTTTTTTACAGGCACCTAACAGTATCTGCATATTTGTTTATGTAGCGTATTACACTAATCCAGGCACAGCAGTAACCACTGATTTAGGGGAATATCTCTTTTAGGGCTAGTATTTAGGCCCTGGATGAAAGGTATCCATTTATGGACAGATTTACACTTGGCCTGCAACAGCTGGGACACCAGATTCAGGGTATTGCTATATTGGCAGGTTAATTTAACCCCAGAACAAAATATATGTGTAAGCGGACACTATGAAATAGGTCCTGCAACTGCTGGGACACCAGATCCAGGGTATTGCTATATTGGCAGGTTAATTTCACCCCAGAAAAAAATATATGTGTAAGCGGACACTATGAAATCTGGCCTGAAACTGTTTGGACACCAGATCCAGGGTATTGCTATATTGGCAGGTTAATTTAACCCCAGAACAAAATATATGTGTAAGCGGACACTATGAAATCTGGCCTGCAACTGTTTGGACACCAGATCCAGGGTATTGCTATATTGGCAGGTTAATGTCACCCCAGAAAATAATCTATCCTTTGCCAGACAGCAGACAGTATTATACTTGTCTAGCCAAAGCTGGAACACCAGATTTAGGGGATTGGTATTTGGGCAATTGTATTTAACCCCTTAATAAAATATAGAAATTGCTGTCCTGAGTTTCTAGGGGTGACAATTAGCACAGCCAAGCCCCTGATGTAGGATATAGCAAAAAAAAAAACTAGTATTAATGGATTGATGGACTTGGTGGCAGCTTGTTCTGGTGCACCACAAGTCACAAAATGGCCGCCGATCAACCCAGAAAATAAGTGATAGAAAAACGCTCTGTGCAGTCTAAAAACCAGTGAGCAAGTAACTAGCAGAAGTTCAATGATTCTCAGCTGTAGATCGATCCGTTCATTAGGTGCTGTTGCTGACTTTAACCTGCCTAATCTCGCCCTGACAGAAGCTGCATCCTCTCCCTTCACTAGTAAGAGCAGTGTGACGTGCGGCGCTACGTGACTCCAGCTTAAATAGAGGCTGGGTCACATGCTGCACTTGGCCAATCACAGCCATGCCATTAGTAGGCATGGCTTTGATGGGCTCTTAGGGCAACAAGTAAAACGCTAGCTGATTGGCTGCTGTGCAGCCCTTCAGAAAGCGGGAAGTAATCGACGAACACCTAACCCGAACCCGAACTTTTTTGAAAATACCCGGGTTCGGGTCCCGGACACCCCAAAATTCGGTACGAATCCGAACGATGCTCGAACTGTTCGCTCAACTCTAATCTTGAATACTATCATCTACTGACCATACATTGTGACATCATAATGGCATCCTGGATACTATTGTCTGCTGACCACACACTGTGACATCATAATGGAATCTTGAATACTATCATCTACTGACCATACATTGTGACATCATAATGGCATCCTGGACACTATTATCTGTTGACCATACATTGTGACATCAACATGGAATCCTGGATACTGTTATCTACTGACTATACATTGTGACATCATAATGGAATCCTTGATACTGTCACCTGCTGACCATACATTTTGACATTATCACGGAATCCTGGATGCCATCACCTGCTGATTTTACAATGTGACATCATAGTAGAATCTTGAATACTATCATCTGCTAACAATACATTGTGACATCTTAATGGAATCCTGGATACTATCATCTGCTGACCATAAATTGTGACATCAAAATGGAATCCTGGATACTATTATCTAATGATTATACATTGTGACATCATAATGACATCCTGGATACTATTATCTGCTCACCATACATTGTGACATCATTATGGAATCCTAGATACTATCATCTGCTGACCATACATTGTGACCTCATAATGGAATCCTTGATACTGTCACCTTCTGACCATACATTGTGACATCATCATGGAATCCTGGATGCCATCACCTGCTGATTTTACATTGTGACATCATTATAGAATCCAGGATACCGTCATTTACTGTCCATCAATTGTGACATCATAATGGCATCCTGGATACTATTATCTGCTAACCATACATTGTGACATCATAATGGAATCCTGAATACTGTCACCTGCTGACCATACATTTTGACTAGAGTTGAGCGAACACCTGGATATTCGGGTTCGAGAAGTTCGGCCGAACTTCCCGAAAATGTTCGGATTCGGGATCCGAACTCGACCCGAACTTCATCCCGAACCCGAACCCCATTGAAGTCAATGGGTACCCGAACCTATGGGCACTAAAAAGGCTGTAAAATTGCCCAGGAAAGGGCTAGAGGGCTGTAAAAGTCAGCAAAATGTAGGTAAATCCCCTGCAAACAAATGTGGATAGGGAAATTAATTAAAGTAAAAAAAAATTAAAAAAAATTAAGCAATATCAATTGGAGAGAGGTCCCATAGCAGAGAATAAGGCTTCAAGTCACCCACCAATGGAGAAGGCCACTTTCAGTTATTTATTCCCCAGCACCCAGACAGAGGACAGAAGTCGCATAGCAGAGAATCAGGAGTTATGTCACCCACCAATGGAGAAGGCCACTTTTAGATAATTAAGCCCCTGGCACTCAGACGGAGGACAGAGATCGCATAGTAGAGAATCAGGCTTCATGTCACCCACCACTGGAACAGGCCACTTTCAGATAATTAGGCCCCTGGGACCTAGACGGAGGAGAGGTTCATTCAACTTTTGGTTGCACCGCAATATAATGGTTAATTAAAAAAAGAGGATTCAATAAAAAGGTGTACAAGAATATATGGTTGAGGGGGAGGCAGTTATAAACGTCTATTCTGCACAAGGGATGGACAGGTCTTGTATGATCCATGCCTGGTTCAATTTTTTGAACGTCAGCTTGTCCACGTTGGCTGTGGACAGGCGGCTGCGTTTGTCAGTAATGACGCCCCCTGCTGTGCTAAATGCACGTTCAGACAAAACGCTGGCTGCCGGGCAGGCCAGCACCTCCAAGGCATAAAAGGCTAGCTCTGGCCACGTGGACAATTTGGAGACCCAGAAGTTGAATGGGGCCGAACCATCAGTCAGTACGTGGAGGGGTGTGCACATGTACTGTTCAACCATGTTAGTGAAATGCTGCCTCCTGCTAACACGTTCCGTATCAGGTGGTGGTGCAGTTGGATGTGGCGTGGTGACAAAACTTTTCCACATTTCTGCCATGCTAACCCTGCCCTCAGAGGAGCTGGCCGTGACACAGCCGCATTGGCGACCTCTTGCCCCTCCTATGCCTTCTCCTTGGGCTTCCACTTGTTCCCCTGTGACATTTGGGAATGCTCTCAGTAGCGCATCTACCAACGTGCGCTTGTACTCGTGCATCTTCCTATCACGCTCCAGTGAAGGAAGTAAGGTGGGCACATTGTCTTTGTACCGGGGAACCAGCAGGGTGGCAACCCAGTAGTCCGCACATATTAAAATGTGGGCACCTCTGCTGTCGTTGCGCAGGCACTGCAGCATGTAGTCGCTCATGTGTGCCAGGCTTCCCAGAGGCAAGGACAAGCTGTCCTCTGGGGGAGGCATATCGTCATCGTCCTCCATATCCCCTCAGCCACGCACCAGTGATGGGCCTGAGCTGTGTTGGGTGTCACCTTGCTGTGAACCTGCTTCATCCTCATCCTCCTCCACCTCCTCGTCCTCCAGTAGTGGGCCCTGGCTGTCCACATTTGTACCTGGCCTCTGCTGTTGCAAAAAACTCCTTCTGAGGCACTTCTAACTGAAAGTGCTAAAAATAACCCATCATCCTCCTCCTCCTCGTGGGCCACCTCCTCTTCCATCATCTCCCTAATTGTTTTCTCAAGGAGACATAGAAGTGGTATTGTAACGATGATAACGGCGTCATCGCCACTGGCCATGTTGGTGGAGTACTCGAAACAGCGCAACAGGGCACACAGCTCTTGATTGGAGGCCCAGTCATTGGTGGTGAAGTGGTGCTGTTACGCAGTGCGACTGACGCGTGCGTGCTGCAGCTAAAACTCCACTATGGCCTGCTGCTTCTCGCACAGTCCCTCCAGCATGTGCAAGGTGGAGTTCCACCTGGTGGGCACTTCGCATATGAGGTGGTGAGCGGGAAGGCTGAAGTTACGCTGTAGCGCAGACAGGGGAGCAGCGGCAGGATGGGAACGCCGGAAGCGCGCACAGACGGCCCTCACTTTATGCAGCAGCTCTGACATGTCGGGGTAGTTGTGAATGAACTTCTGCACCACCAAATTCAGCACATGCGCCAGGCAAGGAATGTGCGTCAAACCGGCTAGTCCCAGAGCTGCGATGAGATTTCGCCCATTATCGCACACCACCAGGCCGGGCTTGAGGCCCACCGGCAGTAACCACTCATCGGTCTGTTGTTCAATACCCCGCCACAACTCTTGCGCGGTGTGGGGTCTGTGCCCCAAACATATGAGTTTCAGAACGGCCTGCTGACGTTTACCCCGGGCTGTGCTGAAGTTGGTGGTGAAGCTGTGTGGCTGACTGGATGAGCAGGTGGAAGCAGAGGAGGAGGAAGCCGAGTAGGAGGAGGAGGCTACAGGAGGCAAAGAATGATGCCCTGTGATCCTTGGCAGCGGAAAGACGTGCGCCAAAAAACTCTCCGCCTGGGGCCCAGCCGCCACTACATTTACCAGTGTGCAGTTAGTGAGATATAGCGTCCCTGGCCGTGCTTACTGGTCCACGTATCTGTGGTTAGGTGGACCCTGCCACAGATGGCATTGCGCAGTGAACACTTGATTTTATCGGATACTTGGTTGTGCAGGGAAGGCACGGCTGTCTTGGAGTAGTAGTGGCGGCTGGGAACAACATACTGTGGGACAGCCATGGACATCAGCTGTTTGAAGCTGTTTGTGTCCACCAGCCTGAATGACAGCATTTCAAAGGCCAGTAGTTTAGAAATGCTGGCATTCAGGCCCAGAGCTCGAGTGTGGCTAGGTGGGAATTTACGCTTTCTCTCCAAGGTTTGTGAGATGGAGAGCTGAACGCTGCCGTGTGACATGGTGGAGATGCTTGGTGACGCAGGTGGTGGTGTCGGTGGCACATCCTCTGTTTGGTGGGTGGCAGGTGCCAACATTCCTCCCGAGGCGGAGGAAGAGGCCGAGGCAGCAGCAGAAGAGGGAGCAGGGGGAGCCAGAGTGAGTTCCTTGCTTTTAAGGTGTTTTCTCCACTGCAGTTCATGCTTTGCATGTGGATGCCTGATCATGCAGGTTGTGCTAAGGTTCAGAACATTATTGCCTCGCTTCAGGCTCTGATGGCACAACGTGAAAACCACTCGGATCTTGTCGTCAGCACATTGTTTAAAGAAGTGCCATGCCAGGGAACTCCTTGAAGCTGCCTTTGGGGTGCTCGGTCCCTGGTGGCGGTGGCCAGTAGCAGGCAAACTCTCTTGGCGGCAGCTGTTCTGCTTTTGCCCCCTGCTCCCTCTTTTGCTACGCTGTTGGCTCGGTCTTACCACTGCCTCTTCCTCTGAACTATAAAAGTCAGTGGCACGACCTTCATTCCATGTGGGGTCTAGGACCTCATCGTCCCCTGCATCGTCTTCCATACAGTCTTCCTCCCTGACCTCCTGTTTGGTCATCATCAGAGATGTGTGGACTCCTATGAGGTGGTATTCCCATATCCTTATCATCAGGAAACATCAGTGGTTGTGCATCAGTGCATTCTATGTCTTCCACCACTGGGGAAGGGCTAGGTTGATTCCCTTGGGAAACCCTACCAGCAGAGTGTTTAAACAGCATAAGAGACTGCTGCAAAACTTTAGGTTCTGACAGTTTCCCTGATGTGCATGGGGGTGATGTGACAGACTGATGGGCTTGGTTTTCAGACACCACCTTTGCACTTTCTGCAGAAGACTGGGTGGGAGATAATGTTGTGAACGTGCTGGATCCACTGTCAGCCGCCCAATTGACTAGCGCCTGTACCTGCTCAGGCCTTACCATCCTTAGAACGGCATTGGGTCCCACCAAATATCTCTGTAAATTCTGGCGGGTACTGGAATCTGAGGTAGTTGGTTCACTAGGACGTGTGGCTGTGGCAGAATGGCCACGTCCTCTCCTAGCACCAGAGGGTCCACTAACACCACCGCGTCCGCGTCCCTTACTAGATGTTTTCCTCATTGTTACCGTTCACCAAGCACCACAATAAGAAAAAAATATATTTGGCCCAATGTATTGATTTCAAATTCAGGCCTTTTTTTACAGGCACCTAACACTATCTGAACCTAACTACACTAATCCAGGCACAGCATTAACCACTGATTTAGGGGAATATCAATTGTAGGCCTAGTATTTAGGCCCTCGATGAAAGTTATCCTTTTATGGACAATTTACACTTGGAGATGCACAGTAGCGTGTGAAAAAATATGTAGGATTATGCCTTCGGCAATTGTATTTTAACACTTGGTGTAATATACCCTTTAACGTAGAGAAATACACTTGGAGATGCACGTTAGCGTGTAAAGTTATGGAGGATGACTCTCTCAGGACTTGTATATACATCTTGAGTGTAATATACCCTATTACGGACAGAAATACACTATGAGATGCACAATAGTGCGTGTAGATTTACAGGATTATGCTTTCAGCAATTGTAATGTAACACTTTTTGTAATATACCCTTTTATGGAAAGAAATATACTTGGGGATGCACGCTGAGAGTAATTTACCATTTTACGGACAGATTAACAATTGGCCTGCAACAGCTGGAACACCAGATTCAGGGTATTGCTATATAGGCAATTGAATTTCACCTCAGAACAAAATCTATCCTTTGACGGATACTGTTAAACTTGTCCAGTCACAGCTGGGAACACCAGATTTACTGTATTTCTATTTTTGCAACTGTATTTCACCCCAGAAAATAATATATCCTTTGACGGACACTAGGAAAATTGTCCAGTCACAGCAGAAACCACTGATTTATGGTATTCCTATTTGGGCAATTGAATTTCACCCCAGAACAAAATATATCCTTTGCCGGACACTATTAAACTTTGCCAGCCACTGCTGGGACACCAGATTTACGGTTTTGCTATTTTGGCAATTAAATTTCACCCCGAAAAAAATATATCCATTGCCGAACACTATTAAACTTGTCCAGCCACAGCGTAAACACCAGATTTACTGCATTTCTATTTTTTCAACTGTATTTCACCCCAGAAAGTAATATATCCTTTGATGGACACTAGGGAAATTGTCCAGTCACAGCTGGAACACCAGATTCAGGGTATTGCTATTTTGGCAATTAAATTTCACCCCAGAACAAAATCTATCCTTTGACGGATACTATTAAACTTGTCCAGTCACAGCTGGAACACCAGATTTACTGTATTTCTATTTTGGCAATTGAATTCCACCCAAAAATAAAATATATCCTTTGCTGGACATTATTAAACTTTGCCAGCCACTGCTGGGACACCAGATTTACGGTATTGCTATTCTGACTATTGAATTTCACCACAGAAAAAAATCAATCTTTTGCCAGACAGCAGACAGTATTACACTTGGCTAGCCACAGCTGGAACACCAGATTTAGGGGATTGCTATTTTGGCAATTGAATTTAACCCCTTAATAAAATATAGAAATCGCTATCCTGAGTTTCTAGGGGTGACAATAAGCACAGCCAAGCCCCTGATGTAGGATATAGCAAAAAAAATAAAAAAAATAGTATTGATGGATTGATGGTCTTGGTGGCAGCTTGTGCTGGTGCACCACAAGACACAAAATGGCCGCCGATCACCCCAGAGAAAAGTGACAGAAAAACGCTCTGTGCAGCCTAAAAACCAGTGAGCAATTAACTAGCAGAAGTTGAATGATTCACAGCTGTAGATCGATCACTTCATTAAGTGTTTTAGCTGACTTTTCCCTGACTAATCTCACCCTCACAGAAGCTGCCTCCTCTCCCTACACTAAACAGAGCAGTGTGACGTGCGGCGCTACGTGACTCCAGTTTAAATAGAGGCTGGGTCACATGCTGCACTTGGCGAATCACAGCCATTCCATTAGTAGGCATGGCTGTAATGGCTTCTTAGTGCAAGAAGTAAAACGCTAGCTGATTGGCTGCTGTGCAGCCCTTCAGAAAGCGGGAAGAAATCACCGAACAACGGACCTGAACCCGAACTTTTTTTAAAAATGTTCAGGTCTGGGAACGTGTCCGGAAAACCCCAAAATTCGGTACGAATCCGAACTATCCAGATCGGGTTCGCTCATCCCTAATTTTGACATCATCATGGAATCTTGGATGCCATCACCTACTGATTTTGCATTGTGACATCATAGTAGAATCTTCGATACTATCATCCGCTAACAATACATTGTGACATCATTATGGAATCTTGGATGTTATCATCTGCTGACCAATCATTGTGACATCAAAATGGAATCCTGGATACTATTATCTAATGACTATACATTGTGATATCATAATGGAATCCTGGATACTTTCATCTGCTGACCATACATTGTGACCTCATAACGGAATCCTTGATAATGTCACCAGCTGACCATACATTGTGACATCATCATGGAATCCTCGATGCCATCACCTGCTGATCTTACATTGTGATATCATAGTAGAATCTTGGATACTATCATCTGCTAACAATACATTGTGACATCATAATGGAATCCTAGATACTATCATCTGCTGACCATACATTGTGACATCAAAATTAAATACTTGATACTTTTATCTAATGACGATACATTGTGACATCATAATGACATCCTGGATACTATTATCTGCTGACCATACCATGTGACATCATTATGGAATCCTGGATACTATCATCTGCTGACCATACATTGTGACCTCATCATGAAAACCTTGATACTGTCACCTTCTGACCATACATTGTGACATCATCATGGAATCCTGGATGCCATCACCTGCTGATTTTACATTGTGACATCATAGTAGAATCTTGAATTCTATCATCTGCTAACAATACATTGTGACATCATAATGGCATCCTGGATACTATTATCTGCTGACCATACATTGTGGCATCATAATGGAATCCTTGACACTGTCACCTGCGGACCATACATTGTGACATCATCATGAAATCCTGGATGCCATCCATTACTGATTTTACATTGTGACATCATAGTAGAATCTTGGATACTTTCATCTGCTAACAATACATTGTGACATCATTATGAAATCCTGGATACTGTCATTTACTGTTCATACATTGTGACATCATAATGGAATCCTGGATACTATCATCTGCTGACCATACATTGTGACATCAAAATGGAATCCTGAATACTATTATCTAATGACTATAAATTGTGACATCATAATGGCATCCTGGATACTATTATCTGCTGACCATACATTGTAACATGATAATGGAATCCTGGATACTATTCGTTAATTTCTAACGATAATTTGTTTTCCCTTAGTCCTAACAGCAGCACAGATGGGGTTAACAACCCCCCCGTGGACTGGCAGGACCGGCGGAATGTTTAATGAGCCCAAGACTAATAACTCAATTTAACAATTCAGTATCTCCTTAAAAGGAGGAAGTCAACCCCCAGCCCACTGTGTTTATAGCAAGAAAAAAACTAGACTTACTAGGGTGGGAAATTTGTGTGCTGCTGTTAGGACTAAGGGAAAACAAATTATCGTTAGAAATTAACGATTCCCTTACGTCCTACCAGTAGCACAGATGGGGAGATAGCAAGAAGAAACCCCTAGGGAGGGCCTTCCTGCCTGGCAGAACTAAGAAAAGTCTGCCCAAAGGCCGAAACTCAGCTAGACTGGCATCTAGTCTATAATGGGAGATGAATGTCGATTCAGAGCTCCAGGAGGCAGCTTTGCAAATCATGTTGAGAGGCAGAAGACTCCTCTCGGCAAAAGAAGTAGCCACAACTCTAGTAGAGTGGGCCTTCACGAATCCTGGAGGGTCCAGATTATGGAAACAAAGGATTCCTTAATAGCCTCCTCAATCCACCGACTGATGGAAGGTTTGGATGCCTTATAACCTTTAAACTTACCGGCAACAGGATTAGCAGATTCTCATCTTTCCTGAACTCCTTGATCTATCCACATAGATCCGGAGACATCTCGACGTCCAGAGGATGTCTAGCAGGTTCCTAGGAGGAGGTGGTAGATGTCGACAGAACCGGGAGGAATATCACCTGGTTGATGTTCTGGAAGGAAGGAACTTTAGGCCTACAATACGGGAGGAATCTAAGAAGGTCCCGGTCATGTAAGAATAGGGCTCATGTGCTGAGAGAGCTTGAAGCTCAGAGACCCTCTTGGCCAAAGTCACTGCAAGGAGAAACACAAACTTCCAAGTGACGAACTTGATGTCCACCTCCTTCAACGGTTCAAAGGGGGGAGATGCTAAACTCCTGAGAACTACTGAAAAACCCATTGAAAAAAAGGGGTCTCAGTACTGTAGGCTTTTATCTTTCAGCTCCTTTAAGGAACCGTTTGATCAGCGGGTCCTGAGAAAAAAGCCTGTTAAGGCAAGCTGAGATGGCTGAAACTTGAACCTTCAGAGTAGAAGGGCAAGGCCTCTATCAAGGCCGTCTTGCAGGAACTGAAGGATAGCGGAGAGGGGCGGATCTGCAGACGCCACCTCAGTTGAGGTACAACAGGATGAGAATATCCTCATAATACAAGAGTAGGCTCTCTTGGTAGAGTCCGCTCTAGAATGAGACAGCGTTCTCAGGACCGACTCTGAAAGCCCTTCTATTCTGGGAAGGGACTGATCAACCTCCAGGCTGTCAGGTTGAATCTGTGCAGATCTGAGCAGAGGTGAGTGTCCCACGACACCAGGGTCTGCTGTGGGGGGAGCCTCCAATATTGTCCTCGACTCAACTGGGTGAGCTAGGTAAACCAGGATCTCTTCGGCCAAAACAGTATGTCGCGGAGATTGGATGAAAGAAGCCACTCCTGAGGAAACCAGGTCCCGTGAACTGGAGAGTCGTCTAGGTGAGCGCCCCAGCCTACTTAGGACGCATCCGTAGTCAATATGACCCAGACTGGCTGGGTCATAGACTTCCCGTCTAAAAGATGGCACCACCATCTGAGGGAATACCAGGTTTGCCAAGTCAGGGAGCACAGGGAGTTTAGCCCAGCAGGGCTGCCATTCCATTAGGAGAGGACCTCCGACTGTAAAGGGCGGAGGTGCCATAGAGCCCAAGGGACTGCTTCCGCAGACGCTGACATGAGCCCCAACATCTTCATGAGAGTCCGGATTGGAACTCGCCGGGGAAAGGAACTTGCCGTGTTCTGAACCCGGAATCTTCTTTCTGGAGTCAACTGGAGCGACATCCCAGTGGAGTCGATTATGAAGCCTAGGTATCTTACTGAAGTCGACGGGCTCACGTTCGACTTCTACCAGCTGATGATCCAACCTAGGTGGAACAGAAAGGAGATTGTTACCTGAAGAAGTTGGGTTAGGACCGCTAGAGCAGAGGCTTTCAAAGCCAGTCGTCCAGATAAGGAATGATGGTCAGTCCTTGAAGCCTCAAAGCCGCCACCACAGAACCACCACCTTGGTAAAAATGTGAGGGGCAGAAGAAAAGCCAAAGGAAAGAGCAACAAACAGAAGATGCCTGACGACACCGGACACCTGGACCGTGATCCTGATATACTTCCTGGAACCAGGATGGATTGGGATGTGCAGATATGCATTCTTGAGGTCCAGGGTTGCCATCACGTCTCCAGGATTGATGACGTGAACTACTGACCTGATGGTTTCTACACGAAACTTCACCTTCCTTATAAATCGATTGAAATATCTCAGATCAATAATCATCCGGAGATCTCCTGAAGCCTTGGGAACCAGAAAAAACTGGTGAATAGATCCCTAGGCCCCGTTCTCCTGCCGGTACCTCCTCCAGAATCCCTTTGCAAATATAGTCATGAATGTAGGCCTCTAGGATCGCCTCCTTGGCAACTTGTAGAAGGTTGATCTTGACAAACCTGTCCAGAGGAATAGAGGTGTTGTTGACTAAATAACCGTTGAAAATGATATTCAGGACCCCGGGATCTGAGTTCTCTTGGATCCATTCTTCTCAGAAGTGGGAGAGACGACTCCGACGGGTACATGAAGCTTAGGAATGGGGAAGCTTATTGGCAGGACGGCAGGAGTAACGGGAATTAACCAAGAGCCTTGAAGAGGCCCGTAGTCAGGAGGTGGATTTTCCATCTTTGGCTCCTCCACGAGAGCACCTCAAGCCCTTTCGCTGTGCTCTCCAGTCACTCTGTATTTTGAGGAATTGTCAGGGACCCAAGGCTTAAGCAAAATGGAATATGGGCCGCTGATCCCAGGGCCATGCTATATATAGGCCCCTGATGTTATTTGATAGTATTGTTACAGGGTGCCAAATGCGCACTTGGTCTCCCATGAGCCACAGACCTGCTGCTTAGCTTCAATAGCAAGGATCTGTGTTTGGCCTTGTTCCCAGGACTTGCTTTGCTTGCAGGGAAGCTCCCTCGCTAGCTTCAACTGGAGCTGTGCGGTATCGCACAAGAAGTCCGTAGCCAGGTTGATGGTCTTGAAAGCAGCCAGTATGTCGTCCTGGAAAAAACCTCTGGTTCACATCAACTTGAATTTGATCCATGCGAGATCGGAGGAACGTAGAGACTTCAAAAGCCGCTATGGCTGTGGAAGCGGAAGCCGCAGCTGCCGTAACTCCCCGTCTTAGTGTGCACTCTGAAAGGGGGTCCTGCAGCTAGACCCATCGTCTGCAGGAACCAGAGTGCGCTTGGACAACTTGGCAATAGCCATGTCCACCTTGGGAATGGATCCCTACGAATCCACCAAGGGTTAAGCCATCGGGAACATGGATTTAAACTTCTTTGTTAAAACCGGACCTTTTCCAGGTTTTTTCCACTCTATATCATGATAGAGAGGAGGGTCTCATCCGCTCTAAAGACACGATGTGCCCGAGTAGCGGGAACGGGAGGCTCCCCACAGTCAACATCCTGGTCCCCCGACCTGATGGACTTGAGCAACTTCTGTGTCTTTCCAGGGGAGAAAACACAAAGTCAGCTCCTCCTCATCCGAGGAGAGAAGAAACTAAGGAGACCAAGGTCTCTCTACCGGGACAGAGGTCTCCATAGGGGCCTGGGCACAAATAGGAAGCCTTTCCATCCAGCAAGCCTATGACTCTTTTAATAGAGCCATTCATACATATCCTGCAACGTAGGTTCACTAGAGGTCAGAAACCTCTAACGGCAGCTGTAACACCTGGTGTAGGTTAAGTCAACAGACCTAGGGATTCCCAACCGGTCTCCCAAGCTGGTCTTAGCCCAGCCTTAAGCTGTTTAGCTTCTGCGATCTCACGAGTGCAGGTATGATCAGCTTACAATAACCGTTGACTGCTGCAATGGTAGCAGGATAGATGCTTCCTCTTGGAATCCACTTTCCTGCCTTCCGAATCCTGCGGAGAAGACATCACTGCGGGAAAAAAAGGGACAAATAAAACATTTGTAAACCACCTATCTACGCAGGAAAGGTAGAAAAACAGACCGGAGGCAGCTGAGGAAAAACACCACAAGTGGAACAACACCAATTTTAGGACTCTGGGATCTAGCTGAAAAAGCATATGTAGCCAGAGACTGAACTGGAGCACACAGCCTCCCAAAATAGGGGAAGGGGAGGGATAGCCAATCCACCCTTCCCCCAGTAAATCCTCCACAGGAAGATGCATAAAAAAAATCGCATCAAGGAAAAAAATTGTGCCCGTGAAAAAATCACGGCCGGATTACCCGGAGGTGATGCAAAAGGAGAGTCCCCGCGTCACCTCCGGAAGATGGTGGCGCACAGGGACCGGGAATCCTGGACCAAGGACGCCGCCAAAATACTCCCAGCCAGGCGCAACTGCGCGGGGCCGGCAGCAAATAAGCTGCCTGCCAAACTGACAAGGTACCTAGGAAAAAAGGGCAACGCCGTTACCCAAACGAAAAGAAGGCTCCCCGCACTTTCCATAAGAAAGGGGGGAACAAACCGCCTAGTCCACCTGTCCAGGAGGACAGAAAAAAACACAGTGGGCTGGGGGTTGACTTCCTCCTTTTAAGGAGATACTTAATTGTTAAATTGAGTTATTAGTCTTGGGCTCATTAAACATTCCGCCGGTCCTGCCAGTCCACGGGGGGTGGTTAACCCCATCTGTGCTGCTGGTAGGACGTAAGGGAACATCTGCTGACCATACATTGTGACCTCATAATGGAATCCTTTATACTGTCACCTGCTGACCATTCATTGTGACATAATCATGGAATTCTCGATGCCATCACCTGCTGATTTTACATTGTGACATCATAGAAGAATCTTGGATACTATCATCTGCTAACAACACATTGTGACATCATAATGGAATCCTCTATACTGTCATCTACTGTCCATACATTGTGACATCAAAATGGCATCCTGTACACTAGCATCTAATGACCATACTTTGTGACATAATAATGGAATCCTGGATGGTAGTATCTACTGACCATACTTTGTGACATCATAATGGAAACCTGGACACCATCACCTGCTGACCATACATTGTGATATCATAATGGAATCCTGGGTACTGTCATTCACTGTCCATACATTGAGACATCATAATGGCGTCCTGGATACTATTATCTAATGACTATACATTGTGACATCATAATGGAATCCTGGTTTTTAGGCGGCACAGAGCGTTTTTCTGTCACTTTTTTTCTTGGTTGATCGGCGGACATTTTGTGACTTGTGGTGCACCAGAACAAGCTGCCACCAAGTCCATCAATCCGTCAATACTAGTTTTTTTTTTTTGCTATATCCTACAACAGGGGCTTGGCTGTGCTTATTGTCACCCCAGGATAGCGATTTCTATATTTTATTAAGGGGTTAAATACAATTGCCAAAATACCAATTCCCTAAATCTGGTGTTCCAGTTAGTATAATAGTGTCCGCCAAAACATATATTTTGGTCTTGGGTGAAATTCAATTGCCAAAATAGCAATACAATAAATCAGTGGTTTCAGCTGTGGCTGGCAAAGTATAATAGTGTCCGCCAAAACATATATTTTGTTCTGGAGTGAAATTCAATTGCCAAAATAGCAATAACGTAGCCAAAATCATAAGTCAGTAATTGTAAATAATTCGGGTACACCTCCAAAATACGAATACCTTAAACAAAAAATAGAGAGTGACTCCTAAAATGATTAATTTATTGATATATTTAAAATCATACCCATGCCTACAAATATCCTCATGTAAGGGCTCTGGGAAGGTGTATTGGGATAGGAACGAACTCCAAAAAAGAAGGATAGAGGCTATGTGGATAGGATGTGTAATAACTATCCCTTAATGTATCCCTATATATGCCTGTGCCCGAGGGCAACCCCTGAAGGTGGGATCCCCCCATCCTCGTACCTACCCTATATACCCCATAACGTGTCCCTACACCCTATAAGTTCATAACAATCAGTGTCTGATAAATACACCGAAAATGCTTAACCCCTTAAGGACACGGCCCTATTTCACCTTAAGGACCAGGCCATTTTTTGGAAATCTGACCAGTGTCATTTTATGTGGTGATAACTTTAAAACGCTTTTACTTATCCAGGCCATTCTGAGATTGTTTTTTCGTCACATATTGTATTTCATGACAGTGGTAAAATAAAGTCAAAAAATTTCATTTTTATTTATAAAAAAATACCAAATTTACCAAAAATTTTGAAAAATTTACAATTTTCCAAGTTTCAATTTCTCTACTTCTAGAATACATAGTAATACTGCCAAAAAAAGTTATTGATTTACATTCCCCATATGTCTACTCCATGTATCGATTATTTTGGGAATGCCATTTCATTTTTTGGGGACATTACAAGGCTTAGAAGTTTAGAAGCAAATCTTGACATTTTTCAGAAATTTTCAAAAACCCACTTTTAGGGACCAGTTCAGGTCTGAAGTCACTTTGCGAGGCTTACATAATAGAAACCACCCAAAAATGACCCCATTCTAGAAACTACACCCCTGAAGGTACTCAAAACTGATTTTACAAACGTCATTAACCCTTTAGGTTTTCCACAAGAGTTAATGGCAAATAAAGATAAAATTTCTGAATTTCGATTTTTGGGAAAATATTTGATTTTAATACATTTTTTCCAGTAACAAGGCAAGGGTTAACAGCCAAAAAAGTCAATATTTATTGCCCCGATTCTGTAGTTTGCAGAAACACCCCATATGTGGTCCTAAACTGCTGTATGGCCAAACGGCAGGGCACAGAAGTAAGGGAACGCCATATGGTTTTTGGAAGGCGGATTTTGCTGGACTGGATTTTTGACACCATGTCCCATTTGAAGCCCCCGATGCACCCCTAGAATAGAAACTCCATAAAAGTGACTCCATCTAAGAAACTACACCCCTCAATGTATTCAAAACTAGTTTTACAAACTTTGTTAACCCTTTAGGTGTTCCACAAGAGTTATTGGCAAATGGAGATGAAGTTTCAGAATTTCAATTTTTTGTTACCTTGCCTCAAAAAAAGTGTAATATAGAGCAACCAAAAATCATATTTACCCTAAAATAGTACCAACAAAACTGACACCTTATCCCGTAGTTTCAAAAATGGGGTCACTTTTTTGGAGTTTCTACTCTAGGGGTGCATCGGGGGGGCTTCAAATGGGACATAGTCTCAAAAAAAACAGTCCAGCAAAATCCGCCTTCCAAAAACCATATGGCGTTCCCTTCCTTCTGTGACCTGCCGTTTGGCCATACAGCAGTTTACAACCACATATGGGGTGTTTCTGCAAACTACAGAATCAGGGCAATAAATATTGAGTTTTGTTTGGCTGTTAACCCTTACTTTGTTACTGGAAAAATGGATTAAAATGGATAATTTGCAAAAAAATAGCTGTTTTGGGACAGTTTTGTATTTTTTGTTATTTACATCGTTGAACTGACAGGTTAGATTGTGTGTTATTTCTATAGAGCATATTGTTACTGATGCGACAATACCAAATATGACTACTTTTTGGGGTTTTTTGTTTCAGTTTTACATAATAAAGCATTTTTGAAAAAATGATTTTTTGTGTCTCCACATTCTGAAAGCCATAGTATATATTTTTTTTTTTTGCGATTGTCCTATGTAGGGGCTCATTTTTTGCGGGATGAGATGGCGGTTTGAATGGTACTATCTTGGGGTGCATATGACTTTTTGATCACTTGCTATTACACTTTTTGTGATGTAAGGTGACAAAAAATGACTTTTTACAACGTTTTTATTTTTTATGTTTACGGCGTTCACCTGAGGGGTTAGGTCATGTGATATTTTTATAGAGCAGGTCGTTACTGAACGCGACGATACCCAATATGTATACTTTTTTTTATTTATTTTGGTGTTACACAATAATATCCTTTTGAAACAAAAAAACATGTTTTAGTGTCTCCATAGTCTGAGAGCCATATTTTTTTCAGTTTTTAGGCGATCGTCTCAGGTTGGGTATAATTTTTAGTGGGATGAGGTGGCGGTTAGATTGGCACTATTTGGGTGGTCATATGACTTTTTGATCGCTTGCTATTACACTTTTTGTGATGTAAGGTGACAAAAAATGGCTTTTGACAAAGTTTTATTTTTTTTTTTTACAGTGTTTACTTGAGGGGTTAGGTCATGTGATATTTTTATAGAGCAGATTCTTACGGACGTGGAGATACCCAATATGTCTACTTTTTTAAATTTTTTTACATTTAACAATAAAAGCATTTTTGAAACAAAAAATCATGTTTTAGTCTGAGAGGCATAGTTTTTTTATTTTTGGGCAATTGTTTTATGAAGGGGCTCATTTTTGCGGGATGAGATGGCGGTTAGATTGGTACTATTTTGGGAGGCATACGCCTTTTGATCGCTTTGTATTACACTTTTAGTGATGTAAGGTGCCCAAAAATGACTTATTTACACCATTTTTTTTTTTTTTTTATGGCGTTCACCTGAGGGGTTCAGTCATGTGATATTTTTATAGAGCTGTTTTTTACGGACGCGGCGATACCTAATATGTGTAGTGTATTTTTTTTTACTTTTTATTCAGTGATTTGTGTTTTTTTATTTTTACTTTTTTTCACTTTTTACATTTTTTTTGGACCCAGACCCACTTGGTTCTTGTAGATCCAGTGGATCTGGTGTCAGTATAATACAGTACAGTACACTATATAGTGTACTGCACTGTATTTTTTACTTTTCACAGTCTGGTCAGACTTCTGCCTTTAGCAGAAGTCTGACCAGAGTTACTATACCATGGCAAGCAGGACGCTTCTGAAAGCGTCCTGCTGCCATGGTAACTCATCACCCACTGCCATTAGAGAGCAGTGGGTGATGGATAGGGAGGAGGGAGCTCCTCCTCTGCGATCCCATCCTGGGATCGCTGCATAGGCACAGCAGCCCCCGATGGGAGAGGGAGGGAGCTCCTCCCTGTTAACACCTTCCATACCGCGGTCCGTCCGGACCGCGGTAAGGAAGGTTAAACGGCTGGCATCTGCAGCACAGATGCCAGCCGTTTTCTATCAGAGTGCCAGCAATGTGCTGGCACTCTGATAGAACCACTAGACACCAGGGAATTATTACAAGGGAGGCGGGCGGGGGATCGCTATTGCGATCCCGCCTGCCGCACCGCCCGCCTCCCGCACCGCCTACCGCCGCCGCAACCACTCCCTGCACCCCCGCCGCCATAACAAGATCGGGGGATGCAGGGGGTTAATATGATTAACTTCGGGCAGTAACTCTCTGATCCCGCGGTCACAGACCGCGGGATCAGAGATCTCTAAACCGCTGCAAACCGCAGGTCTGGAATTGACCTGCGGTTTGCAGCGATCGCCGATACGGGGGGTCACATGACCCCCCTCGGCATTAGAACATGGTTCCTGCTGATCTACATCAGCAGGAACCATGTTGCTACGGCGCCCACATCGGGCGCAGTAGCAGTTTAAACACAGGGCGTACAGGTACGCCCTGTGTCCTTAAGGACTCGGACATTAGGGCGTACCTGTACGCCCTGTGTCCTTAAGAGGTTAATATCACCCCGACGCGTTTCCCCCAGCAAAAGCGGGTTCATCAGGGGGCCACAATCCTCAGAATGCACCGTCAAACAAAGAGCCCAAGGACTCGGACATTAGGGCGTACCTGTACGCCCTGTGTCCTTAAGAGGTTAATATCACCCCGACGCGTTTCCCCCAGCAAAAGCGGGTTCATCAGGGGGCCACAATCCTCAGAATGCACCGTCAAACAAAGAGCCCAAATCCTACGGTGGGGAAATGAAGGCACCGGTGGTGGAATGCGGTCATATTGGCACCCACCCCAATGCTCAGACAGACTCCTAAAACAGGTCAGGACGGAGGTGGCTGATAATGCACCTTCAGGGGTTGCCCTCGGGCACAGGCATATATAGGGATACATTAAGGGATAGTTATTACACATCCTATCCACATAGCCTCTATCCTTCTTTTTTGGAGTTCGTTCCTATCCCAATACACCTTCCCAGAGCCCTTACATGAGGATATTTGTAGGCATGGGTATGATTTTAAATATATCAATAAATTAATCATTTTAGGAGTCACTCTCTATTTTTTGTTTAAGGCTGTCATGGTACTGCCTGCAAGACCTTCCTGCCGAAAGATAAACAATCATTAGAGCCTAAATCTAACCTGTAGTGATGGAAAAAGTACAGCCAAAATAGCAATACCCTGAATCTGGTGTCCCAGCTGTTGCAGGCCAAGTGTTAATCTGTCCGTAAAAGGGTATATTTTGTTCTGGAGTGAAATTCAATTGCCAAAATAGCAATATCCTGAATCTGGTGTTCCAGCTGTTGCAGGCCAAGTGTTAATCTGTCCGTAAAAGGGTATATTACACTCAAGGTGTATATACAAGTCCTGAGAGGGTCATCCTCATTAACTCCACACACTACCGTGCATCTCTCATTGTATTTCTGTCCGTTAAAGGGTATATTACACAAAGTGTTAAAATACAATTGTTGAAGGCCAAATCCTACATATTTTTTTATCACACTACTGTGCATCTCCAAGTGTAAATCTGTCCATAAAAGGATACCTTTCATCCAAGACCTAAATACTAGCCCTAAAAAGAGATATTCCCCTAAATCAGTGGTTACTGCTGTGCCTGGATTAGTGTAATACGCTACATAAATAAAAAGGCAGATAGTGTTAGGTGCCTGAAAAAAAAGGCCTGAATTTGAAATCAATACATTGGGCCAAATATTTTTTTTCTTATTATGGTGCTTGGTGACAATGAGGAAAACATCTAGTAAGGGACGCGGACGCGGTCGTGGTGGTGTTAGTGTACCCCCTGGTGCTGGGAGAGGACGTTGGCATTCTGCCACTGCCACACGTCCTAGTGAACCAACTACCTCAGGTTCCAATACCCGCCAGAATTTACAGCGATATTTGGTGGGACCCAATGTCGTTCTAAGGATGGTAAGGCCTGAGCAGGTACAGGCGCTAGTCAATTGGGTGGCCGACAGTGGATCCAGCACGTTCACAACATTATCTCCCACCCAGAAAGCGCACAGGTGGCACCTGAAAACCAAGCTCATCAGTCTGTCACATCACCCCCATGCATATCAGGGAAACTGTCTGAGCCTCAAGTTTTGCAGCAGTCTCTTTTGCTGTATGAAGACTATGCTGGCAGGGTTTCCCAAGGGAATCCACCTAGCCCTTCCCCAGTGGTGGAAGACATAGAATGCACTGATGCACAACCACTGATGTTTCCTGATGATGAGGACATGGGAATACCACCTCATCGGGGTCCGCACGTCTCTGATGATGACGAAACACAGGTGCTAACTGCTGTGTCTTTCTGCAGTGTGCAGACCGAACAGGAGGTCAGGGAGGAAAACTGTGTGGAAGACGATGCAGGGGACGATGAGGTCCTAGACCCCACATGGAATGAAGGTCGTGCCACTGACTTTCATAATTCAGAGGAAGAGGCAGTGGTGAGACCAAGCCAACAGAGTAGCAAAAGAGGGAGCAGGGGGAAAAAGCAGAACAGCCACCTCCAAGAGAGTTCGCCTGCTACTGGCCACCGCCACCAGGGACCGAGCACCCCAAAGGCAGCTTCAAGGAGTTCACTGGCATGGCACTTCTTTAAACAATGTGCTGACGACAAAACCCGAGTGGTTTGCATGCTGTGCCTTCAGAGCCTGAAGCGAGGCATTAACGTTCTGAACCTTAGAACAACCTGCATGACCAGGCATCTACATGCAGATCATGAACTGCAGTGGAGTAAACACCTCAAAAGCAAGGAACTCACTCTGGCTCCCCCTGCTCCCTCTTCTGCTGCTGCCTCGGCCTCTTCCTCCGGGAGGAACGTTGGCACCTGCCGCCCACTAAACAGAGGATGTGCCACCAACAGGAACCACTTGCGTCACCAAGCATCTCCACCATGTCACACGGCAGCGTTCAGCTCTCCATCTCACAAACCTTGGAGAGAAAGCGTAAATTCCCACCTAGCCATCCTCGAGCCCTGAGCCTGAATGCCAGCATTTTTATAACTACTGGCCTTTGAAATGCTGTCATTCAGGCTGGTGGACACAGACAGCTTCAAACTGATGTCCATGGCTGTCCCACAGTATGTTGTTCCCAGCCGCCACTACTTCTTCGAGACAGCCGTGCCTTCCCTGTACAACCAAGTATCTGATAAAATCAAGTGTGCACTGCACAACGCTATCTGTGGCAAGGTCCACCTAACCACAGATACGTGGACCAGTAAGCACGGCCAGGGATGCTATATCTCCCAAACTGCACACTGGGTAAATGTAGTGGCGGCTGGGCCCCAGGCGGAGAGTTCCTTGGCGCACATCCTTCCTCTGCCAAGGATCACAGGTCATCATTCTTTGCCTCCTGTAGCCTGCTCCTCCTACTCGGCTTCCTCCTCCTCTGCTTCCACCAGCTCATCCAGTCAGCCACACACCTTCACCACCAACTTCAGCACAGCCCGGGGTAAACGTCAAAAGGCCATTCTGAAACTGATATGTTTAGGGGACAGGCCCCACACCACGCAGGCCAACAGACCAACGAGTGGTTTCTGCCGGTGGGCCTCAAGCCCGGCCTGGTGGTGTGCGATAATGGGCGAAATCTCGTTGCAGCTCTGGGACTAGCCGGTTTGACGCACATTCCTTGCCTGGCGCATGTGCTGAATTTGGATGGTGCAGAAGTTCATTACCAACTACCCCGACATGTCAGAGCTGCTGCATAAAGTGCGGGCCGTCTGTGCGCGCTTCCGGCGTTCACATCCTGCCGCTGCTCGCCTGTCTGCGCTACAGCGTAACTTCGGCCTTCCCGCTCACCGCCTCATATGCGACGTGCTCACCAGGTGGAACTCCACCTTGCACATGCTGGAGAGACTAAGCGAGCAGCAGCAGGCCATAGTGGAGTTTCAGCTGCAGCACGCACGCGTCAGTCGCACTGCGGAACAGCACCACTTCACCACCAATGATTGGGCCTCCATGCGAGACCTGTGTGCCCTGTTGCGCTGTTTCGAGTACTCCACCAACATGGCCAGTGGTGATGACACCGTTATCAGCGTTACAATACCACTTCTATGTCTCCTTGAGAAAACGCTTAGGGCGATAATGGAAGAGCAGGTGGCCCAGGAGGAGGAGGATGAGGGGTCATTTTTAGCACTTTCAGGACAGTCTGTTAGAAGTGGCTCAGAGGGAGTTTTTTTTCAACAGCAGATGCCAGGTACAAATGTGGCGAGCCAGGGCCCACTACTGGAGGATGAGGAGGATGAGGAGGAGGTGGAGGAGGATGAGGATGCAGCAGGTTCACAGCAAGGTGGCACCCGACACAGCTCAGACCCATCATTGGTGCGTTGCTGGGGGGATACGGAGGACGATGACGATATGCCTCCCACAGAGGACAGCTTGTCCTTACCTCTGGGGAGCCTGGCACACATGAGCAACTACGTGCTGCAGTGCCTGCTCAACGACAGCAGAGTTGCCCACATTTTAACGTGTGCGGACTACTGGATTGCCACCCTGCTGGATCCCCGATACAAAGACAATGCGCCCACCTTACTTTCTGCACTGGAGCGTGATAGGAAGATGTGCGAGTACAAGCGCACGCTGGTAGACGCGCTACTGAGAGCATTCCCAAATGTCATAGGGGAACAGGTGGAAGCCCAAGGCGAAGGCAGAGGAGGAGCAAGAGGTCGCCAACGCAGCTGTGTCACGGCCAGCTCCTCTGAGGGCAGGGTTAGCATGGCAGAAATTTGGAAAAGTTTTGTCTCCACGCCACAGCTAACTGCACCACCACCTGATACGGAACGTGTTAGCAGGAGGCAGCATTTCACTAACATGGTTGAACAGTACGTGTGCACACCCCTCCACGTACTTACTGATGGTTCGGCCCCATTCAACTTCTGGGTCTCCAAATTGTCCACATGGCCAGAGCTGGCCTTTTATGCCTTGGAGGTGCCGGCCTGCCCGGCGGCCAGCGTTTTGTCCGAACATGTATTCAGCACGGCAGGGGGCGTCATTACTGACAAACGCAGCTGCCTGTCCACAGACAACGTGGACAAGCTGACGTTCATAAAAATGAACCAGGCATGGATCGCACAGGACCTGTCCATCCCTTGTGCAGAATAGACATTTATAACTACCTTCCCTTAACCATATATTCTTGTACTCCAGGGCAATTCTTTATTGAATCCTCTTTTTTTTCACTTTACCATTATTTTGCGGGGCAACCCAAAGTTGAATGAACCTATCTTCCGTCTGGGTTCCAGGGGCCTAAATATCTGAAAGTGGCCTTCTCCATTGGTAGGTGACATGAAGCCTGATTCTCTGCTTTGGGACCTCTCTCTGTCTGGGTGCTGGGGCCTAAATAACTAAAAGTCGCCTTCTCGGTGGGACATACTGTGGGACAGCTTGGTGGGTGAGATGATGCCTCTTTTGCTGCTATGGGACCTCTCTCCTCTCTGTCTGGGTGTCAGGGTCCTAACTTTCACGTACTTGCTTGCTGTCTTGGTGGCAGACATTTAACACTTTTTACTGTCTAATGACCGCCCCATTGTCTGGGTGTCAGGGGCCTATATGTTGTTTAATCATTTGTTTTCTTGGTGGCAGATATTAAACTCTTTTTACTGTCTAATAACCGCCCCATTGTCTGGGTGTCAGTGGCCTATATTTTGTTTAATTGCTTGCTGTCTGGGTGAGAGACATTAAACTCTTTTTACTGTCAATTTGCCTCTCCTCTGTCTGGGTGTCGGGGGCCTACATAAATGATAATGGCCATTTCCATTGCAAGTTGACTTGAGACCTGTGTTGCTGTTAAGTGACCGCTCTCCTCTTTGCGGGTGCTATGGCCCTGAGTCTGTGAATGAGGCCTGTGGCACTGCAGGCAGACTTGAATCCTTTTTGGCTGTGATGAGAACTTCAACTCCCATAGCATCCCCACCTGATGCCCCCCCACATCCTATTCCACCTCCTCCTCCTCCAAGTTGCCAATTGATATTGGTTAATTTTTATTTATTTTATTTTATTTTAAGTCATTTTCCCAATCCACATTTGTTTGCAGGGGATTTACCTACATTTAGCTGCCTTTTGCAGCCCTCTAGCCCTTTCCTGGGCTATATTACAGCCTTTTTAGTGCCCAAAAGTTTGGGTCCCCATTGACTTCAATGGGGTTCGGGTTCGGGGTGAAGTTCGGGTCCAGTTCTGATCCTGAACCCGAACATTTTCGGGAAGGTCGGCCGAACTTCTCGAACCCGAACATCCAGGTGTTCGCTCAACTCTAATCCTGGATACTATTATCTGCTGACTATACATTGTGACATCATAATAGAATCATGGATACTATCATCTGATGACCATACATTGTGACATCATAATGGAATCCTTAATACTGTCACCTGCTGACCATACATTGTGACATCATAATGGAACCCTGAATACTATTATCTGCTGACTATACTTAGTGACATCATAATGTAATCATGGATACTATTATCTGCTGACTATACATTGTGTACATAATACTGAATTACCTTCCATCATTAAAAAATAGCTTTTAATAGATAATTTTAAAAAGACGTAACGTAGATAATCTGAAGATAAACTTCAAAAACCTTCTTTTCTCTGATATCAGGTCAAATCTTAATAAATGCGGACCAGAATATAGATATAAAATAATGAGGCTACACCAAAAAAGCCCTCTTTACTTACAGTTTGTAGACAGATTCAGGAACCGTGGGGAATGGTGTCATATGTTGGATAACCTGGCAGGGTGGAAGATATAAATTATCCCTAATAAACCCTGGCTTCCCTATCTCTCCTTAGCCCAGGGAAACCCCCTGATGGTGAGGGTCCCCTGTCCACGTTCCTAATACTGCTAGTTGCCCTAAGATGACCCTTACCAAAGGAATAGGGTAGATCAGTAAACACAGTATATATTGTCTACAAACAAATATGTAACAAGTAAAGGATAGCCCGCAATAAAGATATAAATGTCCCGACGCGGCGTTTCCCCAGCAGCACACTGGTTCGTCAGGGGATTGTATACCTGGACAAAAGTCCGGGCATTTAGGATTTTCTTGGTTCAGGGTATTTGGTTATAAACCCTGACTCAAGATACCCAGTACATAATATAATAAATATCTGGAGTATAACGTCCCTAAATAGGGAAATGAAGACAGACCTGTGTACAGATGAAGGCACTGAGATGAAGGCGTCTCCTATACATTGTGACATCATAATGGAATCCTGGATACTATCATCAGGTGACCATATATTGTGACCTCATCATAATGGAATCTGGGATACTATCATCTGCTGAACATACATTGTGACATCATAATGAAATCCTGTATGCTATCATCTGCTGACCAATCATTGTGACCTCATAATGGAATCCTGCATACTATTATCTGCGGACCTTTCATTGTGACATCGTAATGGAATCATGAATACTATCATCTGATGACCATACATTGTGACATCGTAATGGAATCCTGGATACTATCCCCATCTGCTGATCATACGTTGTGACCTCATAATGGAATACTTGATACTTTCAGCTGCTGACCATACATTGTGACATCATAATGGAATCCTGGATGCCATCACCTGCTGATTTTACATTGTGACATCATAGTAGAATCTTGGATACTATCATCTTCTGACAATACATTGTGACAGATTTAGAAAGCATAAATCTCAAAATCATAAGAAATGTAATGGATAATGTATATTGGAAAGTAATTTAACTTTTTACTATACAAAGATTAACATTTATTTGATAAAGCTGGAATATTTCTTTAATAAGTTTTAGCATTGTACAGGTGAATGTTGATCATATATTAGAACAAGCTGGCACAATCTGTGGACCATGAGCAACTTACAGCCCAGAGTTTTTCATGGCTCTCACTCGTCAGGATACAGACCAGCTTGTCTTTATCTCAACAGTTTATAAGGCACATCTGTCAAAGAACAGCTAAATCTTTCTTATGTAGAGATATGCCATCTTTTTTTGATAGTTGGGGTTTCAATCTCTGGGACCCCCATATAAAAAGAAAATGTAGGTCCCCTTATCTCTTGTTCGGCACAGAGAGGAGTAGATGTGGTGGGCGCACATTTATGCTGCTGACCTCTGCACTACAGTTTATTTTAGTTAATGAAAACTCAACTGTTTCCATATGATCCTGATAGATGATAGTCCCAAAAGTGGAAGCCAACCTGTCAGACTATTAAGGCATATCTTGATATAGTATAAATGTCTCAGATGGGAACAACCATTTAAAGGGGTATGCTCATTGTCACAAATGATTGCTTCTCCTGTGGATAGGAGAATAACCATTAGATTGATGGGGTTCAGATCACTGCGACACCACTGAACAAGAGTATGTAGCGAATGGAGCGCCAAATGAAGTAAAATCACTACTGCTCTATTCATCTCTATGAGATTGCTAGAATTAGCAGAGCACTTATATGCCGCTATGCCTGTCAGGCCCATAGAGATGGATGGAATGTCAGTGCTTATGCTCAACCTGCCACTCTATTAATTTAGTGGAACCCCGCGGGGGATGAGTCCACAGTCTTGTGATTAGTGTGGGTCCCAATGGTTGGACCTCTCTTCCAGTTTAATACTTATCCACTATTCTGTGAATAATGAATAACAGTCACAGGGGAAACGACAGAAGGCTGTTCTGAAACTCATCTGTTTGGGGGACAAATCCCACACCGTGCAGGAGCTGTGGACGGGCATGAAACAACAGACCGATGAGTGGTTGGTGTCACTGAGCCTCAAGCCCGGCCTGGTGGTGTGCGATAATGGGCGAAATGTCGTAGCAGCTCTGGGTCTAGCCGATTTGACACACATCCCTTGCCTGGCGCATGTGCTGAATTTTGTGATGCAGAAATTCCTAATTTAGTTAATCCAGCTCTTAGATTCCGGTGGGACAAATTCACTTTTATTGGTGCTCAAGGACCCCTGCAGCCTGAGCCGCAGATGTGACAGGCAAATAATTTGCAGGTTCAATTTGTAGGTTAGATTGTTGGGTAACTTTTCCACTGTTATCAGGACTTTTTATTATAAATCGTAACAAAAACTATACAAGGAACATTTCAAAAATAGAAAATTAACCTGACCAGACTCCCACCCTACACCCACACCCCCTTTGACTCAAATCACTCATTAATGCCCATTCACAAACTATTTACAAATTTACTTATACACATATTTAAAAAAATATAAGTCAGATAAATGAAATAAACAAACAAAACTATATACATGCCTTACCCTTAACTTATATAAGGCCAGTTATATACAAATGGCTCGGACCAACATAGGCCAGGTACACAATTGTCCAGCCAGGGCACAGTTCTGGAGGAGGGGGAGGAGGAGGAGGAAGAGAAGAAACCATGTTCACAGCAGGGTGGCACCCAAAGTAGCTCACGACCATCACTTGAGAGTGGCTGGGGGGATACGGGGGACACAGATGATACACCTCCCACAGAGGACAGCTTGGCGTTGCCTCTGGACAGCCTAGCAAACATGAGCGACTACATGCTGCAGTGCCTGCGCAATGACTGCCGAGTTGCCCACATTTTAACTTGTGCAGATTACTGGGTGGCCACTTTTCTGGATCCCTGTTACAAGGACAACTGAAGCGTGATCGGAAGAAGTCAACGCTGTTAGACATGCTGCTGATGGCATTCACACCTGACACCGGGGGCTCAGTGGAAGCACAAGGCTAAAGCAGAGGAGGAGGAAGAAGTCGCTAGTGATGAGCGGCAGGAGCAATATTCGAATTCGCGATATTTCGTGAATATTCGTTCATCATATTCATCATATATTCGCGAATATTCGAGATTATTCTATTGATTGCGAAAAATCGGCAACAAAATATTGGCGTAATTCAAATATTCTAAAACCTGAATATATAGCACTATGGAATATAGTGCTATATATTATTATTTTTTAAATATTCGTCATTTTTTCCCATCTGAAGTCATGATTCCCCCCTGCGAAAGTTGCTTTTGGGCCAATGACTGTTCACATTAAATGGAAAAAATGACGAATATTCTAAATATTCGCATTACGCGAATATTACATTGCCGATTTTTCGCATAAGAGAAAAAAACATTAAATAATAAAGGATATTCTAATTCACTACAGACTACAATATTGCAACCTTCTCACATTGACCCACAAGCAAGAAGCAGGTAGGTATACTAGGTACTGGGCGCTTAACACTAGAAGTCACCAATGCAGCTGGGTCCCCGCCCGCACCCCAGAAGGCAGGAATAGCATGGCCAAAATGTGGAAAAGCTTTGTCACCACGCCACAACAACCAGCACCACCAGCAGATATGGAACGTCTTAGCAAGAGGCAGCATTTCCGCAAAATGGTGGAATATTATCTGTGCACACGACCACACGCACTGACTGATGGGCCTGCCCAGGGTCGTAGCTACAGGGGAAGCAGGGAAAGCGGCTGCTTTGGGGCCCTAACCAAGAAGGCGTCCATCCAGGAGGAGGAGGACTTAAAGACTTTGTCAGGGCCCCCCTGAACAATATTATACAATGAAATCATATAAAGTGGCAGTATAGACACTGTTGAAAACGGATGGAACAGCTGCCTGGTCTGAGAGAGCGATCTTTAGTAGCCACAGGAATGAGGGCAGCATGAAAGGAAGGGGATGCGAAAAAATTACTGGGGGAGGGGAGCCCCATTCAAAAATTTGCTGTTGGGCCCAGTCATTTCTAGCTACGCCTCTGGGTCTGCCGCATTCAACTTCTGGGTCTCCAAATTGGGGACATGTCCTGAGGTTGCCCTTTACACCTTGGAGTTGTGGGCCTACCCTACATCCACTGTATTGTCTGAACGTGTGTTTAGCACGGCTGGGGGCGTTATCACAGACAAGCGCAGCTGCCTGTCCATAGCCAATGTGGACAATCTCAAAGAACCAGGCATGGATCCCACAGGACTTGTTCATACCTTATGCAGAATCGACACGTATAACGGCCTCACCCAACCATTGTTATACTACAGCGCACTTACTCTTTGTTTTCTTTTTTATATTTCCCAATGTTTTGGGTTCTACCCCAATTTATAAAAAAAAAAGAAAACAAACACGTTGTTGGCGACTAGCTTTGGCTTCACACCCAAAAAAGGCTTTATGTCAGGTAACAATATAACCGCCAATTGTAATGAACTAAGTTCCCTGTCTGTTATGCAGTGCAGGGGTAATTTGATAGAAATAAGGGCTACAGATCAGCCAACAATCTGAAGGCCACCTAATTTACTGAATATATTTCCAAGTCAGGTATGCAGTGCATGGGTACTTTATGGCCCAAGAATGTAACATCCGATTTTTAGAAATTTACCTCCCTGTCACCTATGCAGAGCAGGGGTTTGTATATGGCAAAACTGGCAAAATGTCACACATCAATGTAACAGATGATTTTTAGAGATTTACCTCCCTGTCACCTATGCAGAGCAGGGGTTTGTATACGGCAAAATTAAAAAACACATTTTTCAGCGTTGTATGCAAACGTGCTCTGTGGCACAACAGTACAGGTTTATTAAGCCAACTACAGAAATGCAGTATGTGACTCCAAAAATTATAAAACAGTTTTTTCAGCGCTGTATGCAAACGTGCTCTGTGGCACAACAGTACGGGTTTATTAACCCATCTACAGAAATGCAGTTTTTCACCGTAAAATTTAAAACAGTTTTTTCTGCGTTGTATGCAAACGTGCTCTGTGGTACGACAGTACAGGTTTATTACAGCAACTACAGAACTGCACTATGTCACCGCAAAATTTTAAAATCGGTAATGTAGGGGGACTTGACCTGCCAGAAAAAAGGTATTTTTCTTTCACTGAGCTACCAAAAAATAATTAGACTGATGTCCCTGGCTGGCTGGCACACATGCAGGTCACATGCAGTTCCAAGGACAATGCAGTTGATAAAATGGCCGCTGACCCCCACCTCGGTAACAGATGGATTAAAAATTATTTTGCAGTATCACTGGGCTCAGGGCTGGGTACAAATATGTAGCATAGCACCCTCAATAATTGCTGTAGTTTGAAGAGTTAAAGAGGACCTTTCATCTGGAAAAAAATTCTGAACTAAGTATCATGATATGTAGAGTGGCGCTCAGGGATCTCCCTGCACTTACTATTATCCCTGGGCGCCACTCCGTTCTCCCGCTATGTCCTTCGGTATCTTTGGGGACTTGGTTATACTGGGCGGAGACTGCCTGACTTGGTTATACTAGGCACAGGCTGCCCTTGCTCTCCTGGGCGTCTCCTTCTCCCAGGCTGTAGCTCTGGCCAATCGCAGCGCAGAGCTCATAGCCTGGGAAGTTTTTTTCTCCCAGGCTAAGAGTGAGGAGGTTGCAGATACAGAGGATAAGTCACGTAACATACCGGGGGACATAAGACAAGGACCATTCTTTGTTCTGGGTGGTGGCGGATATGTGTGGGCTGGCATAAGGATATTCAATTACACGTGGTCGTCACAGGTGTTGAATTCCCCCGAGATCCATGCCTCATTCATTTTTAGAAATGTGAGATAGTCCACACTGTTGTGAGCTAGGTGAGTGCACTTATCAGTCACGACCCCCCCCCTCCCCTTGCTGCACTGAATGTCCTTTCAGACAGGACACTTGACGAGGGGCAAGCCAAGAGTTCCATGGCAAATTGTGCCAGCTCTGGCCACAGGTCAAGCCTGCACACCCAGTAGTCCAGGGGTTCTTTGCTTCTCAGAGGGTCCACATCGGCCGTTAACCCGATGTAGTCGGATACCTGTTGGTCTAGGTGTTTGCTGAGGCTTGACCCGAAGGGCTGCTGTCGATGGGTTGGCTGCAAGAATGATCTCATATCCGAAGTCACCAAAACATCTTCAAATCGCCCTTTTCTTGTAGGCACGGTAAGGTTGGTACCCGCACCTGTTTCGCTGTGGGTGGAAATTCCTCTGCCTGTGTTTGTACCGAGGGTCTAAGTACGTTGCCACCCAAGGCCCCCAAGGCCCCCATTTGGACTAAATTGGAAGCGGTGGAGCGCCCTGGCTCCTGCTCATCGCCCAGTCTGACGGGCAGGTGGTGTCACTGCTGAACGTCAGCAAGGCGAGCCATGGCCGTGTAAAATGGCCAAAGATTTTCCTGGCCTGCGTAAGACGTCCTGGACCTCGGGGTATTTGGCAGCGAATCGCTGCACGACCAAGTTCAGGACGTGTGCCATGCACGGCAGGTGTGTCATTTTGCCCTGTTTCAACATGCTCAGCAGATTGGCACCATTGTCGCTCACCACTTTACCTAATGTCAAATTGAGCGTGGTTAGCCACTGATCGGCCTGTTACCGCAGAGCTGAAAGCAGTGCAGGACCGGTGTGGCTCTTTGCTTCCAGGTATAACAGCCGCAGCACAGCATGGCAACGTCTCACCTGGCACTTCGAAAAGGTTCTGGGGAGTTTGGGGGGGGGGCGCAGTGGAAGAGGGGTAGCAGTGGAACAAGAGGAGTCAGCCAAGGAGGAGACGGAGGCTGGAGTAGGAGGAGGAGAAGAAGAGGCAGGCCTGCATGCAATCCACACGGGAGCAACGGGTTACAAGCTTGACGGCCGTCAGAAGGTTCACCCAGTGGGCAGTAAAAGTTATGTACCTTCCCTGCCCGTGTTTGCTAGACCACATGTCTGTGGTCAGATGTATCTTGGCACCGACACTGTATGCCAGAGATATATTCACTTGCTGCTGAACGTGGCAATATAGCTCTGGGATGCCCTTCTGGGAGAAATATTTCCTTCCAGGGACCTTCCATTGTGGTGTGCCAATGGCCCCAAATTTTCTAAAGGTCTCAGAGTCCACCAGTTTATATGGCAGTAGTTGGCAGGCTAGCAGTTCCGACAAGCCAGCGGTCAGCCGTTGGGCAAGAGGGTTATCTGATGTCATAACTTTTTGCGCTTGAACATTTGGGCCACGGAAGCCTGCCTTCTGCCAGATGAAAGCGACAACGGCACGGTAAAAGAAGGAGTGGAGGACAAATGGGAGGAGAGAGGAGGGAGGAGAGGGAGAAAAAGAAGAGGCAAGACGTGGAGCGCCGGGAGTTTTGGCTTTGAGGGTTCTGATGGCGTTGCTCACACTGGACTCGGAAATGGGAGGCCAGGTGTCTTCTTAAGGCTGTCGTTCCTAGGTGGGTGTTGGGCTTACCGCAACTGATGCTTTGACAACACAGGCTGCAGATGGCAACACTATTGTCAGCAGTTGACATTTTAAAAAAAGCCAACACTGCGGAGCCGTGTGGCATCGTCCTGGGAGCGCCAGAAGTGACCGTGCATGGTGGATGGCTCGTTCCAGATACATTTGCAGTCTGGTTTTTGCTTCTGTGCCCTGCGAGCTCTGCCTGCTTCTCCTCCTTCTTTTCCCGCTCTGCTTCTCTGTCTCTCCCTCTGAACTCCCCTCCTCTTCCTCTCTTGTGGACACCCACGTGACATCCATCGACACGTAATCATCGTCACCTTCACCACTACTGACATTTGAGATCTTGGAGAAGGCAGCAAGAGCGGGGACCTCCAACCTTGGGCTGATATGGGTACTGTTGTCAGACTGGGGGGTGGTGGACGTTGCTACCTCCTTTTCCTCATCCGATGCCAAGAATGGCTGCGCATCGGTAAGGTCTGGGAATGGATGGGAAAATTATTCCTCTGACTTGAGTAGAGATGCTATGGGGGAGGTGGTGGTGTCTTTGGGGGTGCACACAGCAGAGAGTGAGGAGGTTGCAGATACAGAGGATAAGGATCGTGCAGAAGCAAAAGGCTGAGTGAGCCACTCAACAAACTCTGGTGCGTCATTTGAAGTAATCGCACACGATTTCTCCAACTTCTAACTTAGGCTCCGGCCTAGTGCACCTGCCCCACCCTGCCACCCCTGCGGAACAGCCCGCCTCTTCCTCTTCCTGTCATTTTCAAAATTACCCTGTGCCAAAGTCACTAGAGAAAAGCATTATTTGTGGAAACAGGTATATCGCAGGCCTCAATCAATATTTGGTGAAAGCAGGTATATTAATCTCCTCAATCAGTATTTTTTGTAAGCAGGTATATAGAACCCCTTGATCAATATTTTGTGGAAGCAGATATATCAAACCCCTAATCACTATTTTGTAAAAGCAGGTATATCGCACCCCTCAATCAGTATTTTGTGGAAACAGGTATATCGCAGGCCTCGATCAATAATATGGTGGAAGCAGGTATATCGCACCCCTCAATCAGTACTTTGTGGAATCAGTTATATCAAACCCCTTAATCGGTATTTGGAGGAAGCAGGAATATCGCAGGCTTCAATCAATATTTGGTGGAAACGGGTATATTAAACCCCTTAATCAGTATTTTGTGGAAGCAGGTATATCGTAGGCCTCAAATATTTTGTGGAAGCAGGTATATCAAACCCCTTAACCCCTTAAGGACATAGAACGTATGGGTGCGCCCTGATGTCCGAGTCCTTACGGACACAGGGCTTGCCCATACGTCCTGAAAAAAATTGCGTATATTTAAAAAATTTCGCTAGGAACATGGTTCCTGCTGCAATCGTGCAGCAGGAACCATGTTCAAATGCCGGGGGGGTCCTGTGACCCCCCCATATCGGCGATCGCTGCAAACTGTTTGCCGTTTCTGATCCTCGCGTTCTGTGACTGCAGGGATCAGAGACTGAAAAAATGCCCCAAGTGTTCAATTTTAACCCCCCCCGCCCCTGGAGCCCGCAACCGCCTCCTCTCTAATGTCGTTGGTGGCATAGTGGTTTTAGCAGAGTGTCAGCACATTGCTGAAACTCTGCTAAAAATGGCTTGCATCTGTGCTTGTACAGATGCCAGCCGTTTAACCCCTTCCATACCGCGGTCCGTACGGAGCGCTGTATGGAAGGGGTTAACAGGGAGGGATCTCCCTCCCTCTACCATCGGGGGCTGCTGTGCCCTTGCAGCCCCCGATTCTTGATGGGAGAACAGAGGGAGGGAGCTCCCCTCCCTCCCCATCACCCGCTGCTCTGTTCTGGCAGCGGGTGATGGTTACCATGGCAGCAGGACGCATTCAGAGGCGTCCTGCTTGCCATGCTAATGTAAGTCTAATCAGACATCTGCTAAAGGCAGAAGTCTGATAAGACTAAGGCCGCATGCACATGACCATATGTGTTTTAAGGTCCGCAAAAAAAACGGATGATGTTCCGTATGGCATCGTTTTTTTTTTTGCGGACCCGATGTAATAATTTCTATCCTTGTCCGCCAATTAGAAAAAATAGGACACGCTCTACTTTTTTGCAGAATGGAAAAACGGACATATGGAAACGGAATGCATACGGAGTACCTTCCGTTTTTTTTGCGGACCCATTGAAATGAATGGTTCCGCATATGGTCCGCATAAAAAACAGAACGAACACGGAAAGAAAATATGTTTGCGTGCATGAGGCCTAAGTGTAAAGTTAAAAATACAGTACAATACCCTATATAGTGTACTGTACTGTATTATACAGTCATCAGACCCACTGGATCTTAACCACTTCCCGACCGCCTAACGCACAACTGCGTTCTCGCGGCGGTCGGGCTGTTCTGGGGCGACGCATATGTGTTTTCACAGTAACTCACGTCTCAGGAGTTTAACTACAGCCTGCCAGCGATGATCCATCGCTGGCAGGCTGTAGATGTGATATAAATCGCATCAAACAAGTATATCAGACGCTGTTTTGTGAACAGCGTCTGATATACCTGCTACCTGGTCCTCTGGTGGTCCCATTTGCTGGGATCGACCACCAGAGGACCAGGTAACTATGTAAAGGTGCACCAAACACTACACTAACCCCCCTCTCAACTATTAACCCCTTGTTAACCCCTTGATCACCCCATCTAGACCCCCTGATCACCCCCCTGTCATTGATCACACCCCTTGTAAGGCTCCATTCAGACATCCATATGTGTTTTGCGGATCCGTGGATTCACGGATCCGCGGATCGGATCCGCGGATCTGCGGATCCACAGATCCTCAAAACACGGACACCGGCAATGTGCTTTCCGCATTTTGCAGATCCGCACATTGCCAGAACTATATAGAAAATGCTTTTTCTTGTCCGCAATTGCAATAGGACATGTTCTATATTTTTGCGGAACGAAAGTGCAGACCCAGAAGCGCGGATCCGTAATTCCGGATCCGAGCAGGACAAAGTCTGTCCCCATAAAAATGAATGGATCCGCAATTCCGTTCCGCAAACCGAATTTCGGACGTGTGAATGGGGCATAAGGGTCCCTTATCACCGCCAGTTAGTTAGCTACTTGTTAGGTAGCTATCGCCCAGCCCACCGCACCACAGTCACTGATTTTGGCAGAGATTTTTTCATCCACATTGATTGATGCGAATGAAAAAATCTGTGCCGTTCATTTTTATTTTTTTTTCAGCCCAGAGGCTGAACGGAAAAAAAAAATCTCATTACCCGTATGCTCAATATAAGGAGAATCGCAGAAACTCTTAATGCTGGCCATACGTGTAATGATTGCGGAGACCCCTAAAATGCCAGGGCAGTACAAACACCTCACATGTGACCCCATTTTAGAAAGAAGACACCCCAAGGTATTCCAAGAGGGGTATGGTGAGTTCATGTAAAATTTTATTTTTTGTCACAAGTTAGTGGAATATGAGACTTTGTAAAAAATAAAAATAAAAATAAATTTCTGCTAACTTGTGCCAAATTATTTTTTTTTCTGTGAACTCTCCATGCCCCTCATGGAATACCTTGGGGTGTCTTCTTTCCACAATGGGGTCACTTGTGGGGTATTTATACTGCCCTGGCATTTTAGGGGTCCTAAAGCGTGAGAATCCAAATGCGTAAAAATGCCCTGTGAAATCCTAAAGGTATTCATTGGAATTTGGGCCCCTTTGCGCATCTTGGCTGCAAAAAAGTGGCACACATGTGGTATCGCCGTACTCAGGAGAAGTAGGGCAATGTGTTTTGGGGTGTATTTTTATATATACCCATACTTTGTGTGAGAAATATCGCTGTAAACGACAACTTTTTAAATTTTTTTATTCAAAGTTGTCAATTTACAGAGATATTTCTCTCACCCAGCATGGGTATATGTAAAAATACACCCTAAACCACATTGCCCTACTTCTCCTGAGTACGGCGATACTACACGTGACCACTTTTTGCAGCCAAGATGCGCAAAGGGGCCCTAAAACCAATGAGTACCTTTTAGGAGGGCATTTTTACGCATTTTTCTTCTCACGCTTTAGGGCCCCTAAAATGCCAGGGCAGTATAAATACCCCACATGTGACCCCATTTTGGAAAGAAGACACCCCAAGGTATTCGCTGAGGGGCATAGTGAGTCCATGAAAAATTAAACTTTTTGTCAAAAGTTAGCGGAAAGGGAGACTTTGTGAGAAAAAACAATAAAAAATCAATTTCCACTAACTTGTGCCCAAAAATTTTTTTTTCTATCAACTCGCCATGCCCCTCATGGAATACCTTGGGCTGTCTTCTTTCCAAAATGGGGTCACATGTGGGGTATTTATACTGCCCTGGCATTTTAGGGGCCCTAAAGCGTGAGAAGAAAAATGCGTAAAAATGCCCTCCTAAAAGGTACTCATTGGAATTTGGGCCTTTGCGCATCTTGGCTGCAAAAGTGGCACACATGTGGTATCGCCGTACTCGGGAGAAGTAGGGCAATGTGGTTTGGGGTGTATTTTTACATATACCCATGCTGGGTGAGAGAAATATCTCTGTAAATTGACAACTTTGAATAAAAAAATTTAAAAAGTTGTCGTTTACAGTGATATTTCTCACACAAAGTATGGGTATATATAAAAATACACCCCAAAACACATTGCCCTACTTCTCCTGAGTACGGTGATACCACATGTGTGACACTTTTTTGCAGCCAAGATGCGCAAAGGGGCCCTAAAACCAATGAGTACCTTTAGGATTTCACAGGGCATTGTTATGCATTTGGATTCTCACGCTTTAGGTACCCTAAAATGCCAGGGCAGTATAAATACCCCACAAGTGACCCCATTTTGGAAAGAAGACACCCCAAGGTATTCTGTGAGGGGCATGGCGAGTTCACAGAAATTTTTTTTTTTTGGCACAAGTTAGCGGAAATTGATATATTTTTTTATTTTTATTTTGTTTTTTACAAAGTCTCATATTCCACTAACTTGTGACAAAAAATAAAATTTTACATGAACTCACCATACCCCTCACGGAATACCTTGGGGTGTCTTCTTTCTAAAATGGGGTCATATGTGGGGTATTTATACTGTCCTGGCATTTTAGGGGCCCCTAAAGCGTGAGAAGAAGTCTGGAATCCAAATGCGTAAAAATGCCCTGTGAAATCCTAAAGGTACTCAGGCTGCAAAAAAGTGTCACTCATGTGGTATCGCCGTACTCAGAAGTAGGGCAATGTGTTTTGGGGTGTATTTTTATATATACCCATACTTTGTGTGAGAAATATATCTGTAAATTACAACTTTTAAATTTTTTTTATACAAAGTTGTCAGTTTACAGAGATATTTCTCTCACCCAACATGGGTATATGTAAAAATACACCCCAAAACACATTGCCCTACTTCTCCTGAGTACGGCGATACCACATGAGTGACACTTTTTTACAGCCAAGATGCGCAAAGGGGCCCAAATTCCAACGAGTACCTTTAGCTTTTACATGGCTGCTCACAATTTAGCCCCGCCCAAAATGTCAGAACAGTAAACACACCCCACAAATGACCCCATTTCGGAAAGTAGACACCCCAAGGTATTCACTGAGGGGCATAGTGAGCCCGTCTGATATTTTAATTTTTTTTGCCAGAAGTTAGCAGAAATGGAAACTTTATTATTTTTTTTTTCCTCAGAAAGTGTCATTTTCCGCTAACTTGTGAAAAAAAATGAAATGATACATGAACTTACCATGCCCCTCTGCGAATACTTTGGGGTGTCTTCTTTCTAAAATGGTGTCATTTGGGGGGTATTTATACTTTCCTGGTATTCTAGGACCTGAAGAAACATGACAGGCGCTCAGAAAGTCAGAGCTGCTTCAAAATGCGGAAATTCACTTTTTTGCACCATAGTTTGTAAACGCTATAACTTTTACCCAAACCAATAAATATACACTTATTGGATTTTTTTATCAAAGACATGTAGAACAATAAATTTAGAGAAAAATTTATATAGAAATGTAGTTTTTTTGAAAAATTTTACAACAGAAAGTGAAAAATGTCATTTTTTGCAAAAATGTCGTTAAATTTTTATTAATAGCAAAAAAGTAAAAATGTCAGCAACAATGAAATACCACCAAATGAAAGCTCTATTAGTGAGAAGAAAAGGAGGTACAATTCATTTGGGTGGTAAGTTGTATGACGGAGCAATAAACGGTGAAAGTAGTGTAGTGCAGAATTGTAAAAAGTGGCCTTGTCATTAAGGGTGTTTAAGCTAGGGGGGCTGAAGTGGTTAAAGAACCAATTGGGTCTGGGTCAAAAAAATGTAAAAATAAAAAAAACACATATCACTGAATAAAAATAAAATAAATAAAAAACACTACACATATTTGTATCGCCGCGTCCGTAAAAACCTGCTTTATTAAAATATCACATGACCTAACCCCTCAAGTAAATACTGTAAAAAAAAAATGGTGTAAAAAACATTTTTTCTTACCTTACATCACAAAAAGTGTAATACCAAGTGATCAAAAAGGCATATGACTCCTAATATAGTACCAATCAAACCACCATCTCATCCCACAAAAAATGAGCCCCTACATAGGACAATCACCCTAAAAATTATATGTTTTTTTCTAAAATACTGTTATTGTGTTAAAATAAAATAAATAAATAAAAGTATACATATTATGCAGGGGTGTGGAATTCCTATCGCCCGAAGCCCTGGACATGCAGTTCCGGGCGCCGGGCAAGTACTTTAAATAGTTGTTTAGCCCTGTGCGGGCAAGTAGCAGGGACATGTCGGTTGGGCAGCAATAGGAGCGGTCATATGCGTGCCGCGAGCTGACCGCTCCTACATCTGTGTCAGCCTGCCCCTGCATCGTGCATATGACCCGTACATAGCACTTCCTGCAGACGGCCCCTGCTCCTCCCGGCTCCTGTATCGAAGTCTCCGCCCACCTGCCAGCACGGAGCGCACAGTAACAGCACACCGTCTCCAGAGACAAGATGGGAGAAGAGGAGTGAGAGACCCCACGGCCCCCTGCAGATGAGCGTTCCTCCCGGAGCCTGTCCACATCGCAGCTCCCGGCCTGACCTGTAGCGTTGACTGGGGTCACATAGCATTATACTGATTTATGATGCTATGTAACCCTTACAGTTCTGCAATGTGTTGGATAACACTGACAGCATTATGTCAGTATTATCCAATACATTCCAGAACTGTAAGGGTTACATAGCATCATAAATCAGTATAATGCTATGTGACCCCAGTCAATGGTTGCAGGTCAGGCTGGGAGCTCAGTTGACAGACTCTGGGAGGAACGCTCATCTGCAGGGGTGTCAGAAATAAAGGTTGGGCTGTCTGTCTTCTGAGGCTCTGGCCCTGCCTGCAATCTGCACTGCAGGTGGCACTTGATAAACTATAACGTCTCCCTGTTGCCCCCATACAGTATAACGTCTCCCTGTTGCCCCCATACAGTATAACGTCACCCCGTGGCCCCCGCCCCCGCACAGTATAACGTCACCCTGTGGCCCCCGCCCAGTATAACGTCACCCTGTGGCCCCCGCCCCCATACAGTATAACGTCACCCTGTGGCCCCCGCCCCCGCACAGTATAACGTCACCCTGTGGCCCCCGCCCCCATACAGTATAGCGTCTCCATGTGGCCCCCACCCCCATACAGTATAACGTCACCTTGGGGCTGCCCCCGCACAGTATAACGTCACCCTGTGGCCCCCGCCCCCATACAGTATAATGTCACCCTGTGGCCCCCGCCCCCATACAGTATAACGTCTCCCTGTGGCCCCCACCCCCATACAGTATACCATCTCCCTGTGGCCCCCACCCCCATACAGCATAACATCTCCTTGTGGCCCTGCCCCCATACAGCATAACGTCTCCTTGTGGCCCCTGCCCCATACAGTATGACGTCTCCTTGTGGCCCCCGCCCCATACAGGATAACGTCTCCTTGTGGCCCTGCCCCATACAGCATAACGTCTCTTTGTGGCCCCCGCCCCATACAGCATAACGTCTCCTTGTGGCCCCTGCCCCATGCAGTATACCGTTAGTACAAGTTCAGGACAAGTAGATGGTCATGAGGGACAAGTAGATTGAGCCCCCACTTTAGTCCTTCGACAAGTAGTTTTTTTTAAAATTTCCACACCCCTGTTATGTATCGCCGCGTCCGTAAAAACCTGCTCTATAAAAATATCACATGATCTAACCCCTCAGGTAAATACCGTAAAAAAAAAAAATCTAAAAAAAAAACTATGTGGGACAAAAAAACTATGTAACAAAAAAAAATAATTTTTGTCACCTCACACTACAAAAACTGTAATAGCAAGCGATCAAAAAGATCTATGCACTCAAAAATAGTGCCCATCAACCCATCATCTCATCCTGCAAAAAAATATACCCTACATAGGACAATTGCCCGAAAAAATAAAAAAATATGGCTCTCAGACTATGGAGACATTAAAACATGATTTTTTTTATTTAAAAAATGATATTATTGTGTAAAACTTAAATAACTAAATAAAAAGTATACATATTATATATTTCGCGTCCGTAACAACCTGCTCTATAAAACTAACACAGCAAAAAATAATAAAAATACTGTATCAAAATCCATTTTTGTCACCTTACATCACAAAAAGTGTAATAGCAAGCGACCAAAACGTCATATGCACCCCAAGATAGTGCCAATCAAACCGCCATCTCATCCCGCAAAAACATGAGCCCCTACATAAGACAGAAAAACTGAAACAAAACCCCCAAAAAGTAGTCATATTTGGTTTTGTCGCATCCGTAACAACCTTCTCTGTAGAAATAGCACTCGATCTAACCTATCAGATCAACAATGTAAATAACAAAAATAAAAACGGTCCCAAAACAGCAGATTTTTGCAAATATTCAATTTTTATCAAGTTTTCCAGTAGCAAAGCAAGGGTTAAAAGCCAAATAAAACCTAATATTTATTACCCTGATTCTGTAGTTTCAGAAACACCCCATATGTGGTTGTAAACTGCTTTATGGCCAAATGGCAGGGCACAGAAGGAAAGGAGCGCCATATGGTTTTTGGAAGGCAGATTTTGCTGGATTGGTTTTTTGACACCTTGTCCCATTTGAAGAATGATGCACCCCTAGAGTAGAAACTCCATGGATGTGTCATGGGTCAAATGATCGCCATATGTTCGCATAGTTCGGCAAATATATAAATATATATATATATATATATATATATATATATATTTATATTCATATAAATATGCCATCAAACTGTCCTTACAACATTATAAGATACTTGGCTTGTGTCTGTAATTGTTGTCTGCTAGCCACATCCAACACACATTCTCTCACATGGCATGCTAAGCTGAGAATGGTGTCTGTGTTTTGAGCTAGCCTGAAAGACATGTCAAAATGCCGCCCCTGATTGGCTCACAGGTTGTCCCCCTACTCCCGATCATGTGATCCTCCATCTTCATCCTCCCTGCCCCGATTCCTCTAATTTTCACATAAAAATGCGGGCATCCCTGTTTTGCACATTTCATCCAAAGCAAATGACCAAAAGTTGAAATTGGTTTGGCAGCAGATTTTTGTGAAATTTATAATGAATCCGATTTACATTTACAATTGATTCACTCATCTCTACTCCTAGACTTTACTTGCTGTCCTGCAATCATAATATGTAACAATATTCAATAGAAAAAATATTTATTAAATTGTTTTTTGACTAAAAATTGCTTGTTGGCAACAATGCAATTAGACTAGCGTTAACATTGGTTATATTCCCATTGATGCCTTTTTCAAAGAAAGTAATTTTTCAGTTGCATGTTTGTTGTTAGAAATTACAGATATTTTCAGTACATACTTTTTCATGTATTGGCTTTGTACGGTATTTATTTTTATTATATTAGAGGTTAAGATTCTATTTTTAGAGAGAGTTTCATTTTCAGCTTCTAATTCTTTAGTCAAGTTGTTTTTTCAAATTGTTAACTGGGACTTTAGAACTGGAGACTGTACGTGCTACATCCCAACTTTTGATAATTCTTTCTGAAGGTTGAAAACATTGTTCTGGGAAGCGGAGAATCAGAGCACCTTGGGGAGTACTGTGAGTCTTCATAGCTTGTCTTAATATATTTCACACTGTCCAAAGGCAAAAATATGATACCATTTTACTAGCATTTTATTTTACTTCAACTTGCCATAAACTGCTGTTAAACACAGTCATTAATAGTCTTACAATAATCTACACTACGACAGACATTAATAAAAATGTACTCAACAACTATAATGTACTAAGAGTCAGTAATAAGCAGAATAAGGGAAACCTGACCTAAATTTTGTTTGTTTTATAATTTGATATACTGTATTTTTCACTCCAAGGACAAACTTTTTTTCCCCATGTCAGTTGGTCTTATAAAGTGAATACTGGTGAGCCCTTCCATTATGGTTCCACAGTAGGACCAGGGAGAGATGAATATAGTGCTCCTGGTGCTGGCTGTACTCACCATTTCCTGAGTGCTGTGCTGCACTGTCCTGACTGCGTACAGACTGTGTGCACTATGACCATGGATGCTGAGCGATGTCAGATCACAGTGCAGCGAGGCACCCAGATAAGACCAGGGAGTGCAGGAAGAGCCACTGACACCATCTGATGAGGTCTAATGAGAAATGAGGGTCTGGTCTGAGATCTAATGAGAAATGGGGGTCTGTTTCAGGAGTCTAAATTGAGTTACGGTGAGGTTCAGATGAGGAATGAGGGTTTGATCTGAGGTCTGATGGGGAATGGGGGTCTAGTTTGAGGGCCGATGAGAATTGGGGGTCTGATTAATATTGGGGGTCTGATCTGAGGTCTGATGAGTATTGGAGGTATGATCTGAAGTATGATCAAAAATATTTATTTCCTTATTTTCTTCCTCTAAACCCTAGGTGCTTTATATGAAGTGCATAATATGGAATTTTTTTATTGTTTTATTGAGTTTTTTTTTATACATAAGAAATAGAAAAGGGTATCCGACACAAAACATTAAATTGCAGAGTATAGGGTCCATAAAAAAGCATATTCAATTCAATGGCACATAAACAGTTTATATAATTGTAAAATATACATGTCTGAGCGTTTTTCATATATGGTTCAGGTGGGTAGAGGAAGAGATCTCATTATCTACCAAATTCAACAAACAATTATTCAATAAACATTATTAGAATTTTTAAAGCTAAAAATCTACAAAGTAACTATATTGTAAGAAAATCTAAAGAGAAGAGAATGAAAAAAAGAAGAATACAGTGGAGTACTGGACAAGTGTTAAAATTTCCCTAAGGGTCCATTCACACGTCCGCAATTCTGTTCCGCATTTGCGGAACGGAATTGCGGACCCATTAATTTCAATGGGGACAGACTATGTCCCGGCCGGGTCCGCAATTGCGGATCCGCACTTCCGGGTCCGCAATTGCGTTCCCGAAAAAAATAGAACATGTCCTATTCTTGTCCGCAATTGCGGACAAGAAAAGGCTTTTTCTATGAGAGTGCCGCGATGTGCGGTCCGCAAGTTGCGGACGCATATCGCCGATGTCCGTGTTTTTGCGGATCCGCGGATCCGTGGATCCACAAAACACACACGGACGTGTGAATGGACCCTTAAGCTGGAATACCTATTTAGCATATGGCAGGGTGTGAGGCTGGCGTGGTCCTTAATGTAGATTACTTGTAGGCTCTGCAGACTAGAGTTAAATTGCCAGAGCCCTGAGAATGTAAAGAAGTCTAGGGAATAGTGTCACCTCAGTATTATGTACAGTATCATGTTTCCGTTTGAGGAATGTATCAGAATCAATTTATTTGGCCAAATAAGTTTGCACTTAGGAAGGAATTTGACTTGGCAGTTGTTTGACAGACACAAACAAAACAATACAAGGACAGACAGTATGGATAGTGAAGGACAAGGACAGTATGTAAGTTTTAGTGGCAATAAACAGGGAGAAGTTCTATGCTGTAATGCTTTCAAGTCATAGCAGCTTTAGCGTGGTTCTGCATTAAGCAAGGCAACTTCCTGAGGGAAAAAGCTGTTCCTGTGCCTGGAAGTTTTAGTGGCCACTGAACGGTACCTCACTCCTGAAGGCATAGGCTGGAAGATCGAGTGAGCAGAGTGAGGGGTCTGAGGCAATCTTAGCGCTCTCTTTCTGTACCTGCTAGCATAAGGATCCTGCAGGGAAGGTAAGACAATTATTCGTTCCGCTGTTCGGAAAATGAGCTGCAGTCTTACCTTTTCTAATACTGAGCAGGAGGCGAACCATACAGTCATAGATTATGTCATGATGGAATCGATGATCGTGGTGTAGAACAGCACCATTAATTTTTGTGGTAGGCCAAACTGTTTCAGCTGCCGTAGGTGGTACGTCCTTTGTTGTGCTTTCTTGATGATGGAGACAGTACTGTTGTTCCATTTTAGGTTGTTGGAAATTGTGGTCCCAAAAACTTGATTGACTTGATACTCGGGTTACTGTAGATCCATTTATGATTAGGGGAGGTGCTGAGGGGTAGATCTCCTAAAGTCTATTATCATTTCCATGGACTTAAGAGCATTACGTTCCAAATTGTTGTTGCTGCACCAGGAGGAAAGCTGTCCCACTTGATGCCTATATGCAGACTCATCCCCATTTTGTATGAGAGCAACTACTGTTGTGTCATCTGCAAACTTCAGAACCTTAACAGATGTATCTGTGGAGATGCAGTCATTGGTGTACAGTGAATAGAGCAGTGGGGAAAGCACACAGCCCTGGGGAGCTCCAGTACTGACTGTCAAAGAGCTTGAGGTGTGTTTTCCAAGTCTAACCTGCTGGCTCCTGTTGATTAAGAAATTGGTTATCCATTTGCAGATGGATTAAGGTATGCATAGGTGGGAGAGCTTGCTATGTAGCAGCGATGGTATTATGGTATTAAATACAGAGCTGACATCCACAAATAAAATTCTGGCATAGGTTCCCGGGAGTCTAGATGTTCTAGCACATAATACAGTTGTGTTCAAAATTATTCAACCCCCACTGAAATTGAGTGTTTTGGCCAGTTTAACATTGATTTTGATCTTTTCAGTCATCTTGTTTACAATTAAATCAAAGAGGCACTTGTAGGTCAGACAAATATAACATAGCATTTATTATGAAATAACCACAAATGTCTTTTCTGTGCTCACATCATTATCAGTTTTATTCAACCCCCAAGTGACATTCAATCTTAGTACTTAGTACAACATCCTTTTCCAGTTATAACAGCTTTTAAACGTGAAGCATAGCTTGACACAAGTGTCTTGCAGCGATCTACGGGTATCTTCGCCCATTCTTCATGGGCAAAAGCCTCCAGTTCAGTCACATTCTTAGGCTTGCGCGCTTCAACTGCTTTCTTTAAGTCCCACCAGAGGTTCTCAATCGGATTTAAGTCTGGTGACTGCGATAGCCACTTCAAAATGTTGCCGCCTTTAATCTGCAACCATGCTCTAGTGGACTTGGAAGTATGCTTGGGATCATTGTCCTGTTGAAAGGTCCAACGTCTCCCAAGCCTCAGGTTTGTGACGGACTGCATCACATTTTTATCCAATATCTCCTGGTACTGAAGAGAATTCATGGTACCTTGCACACGCTGAAGCTTCCCTGTACCTGTAGAAGCAAAACAGCCCCAAAGCATGATTGACCCCCGTAATGCTTCACAGTAGACAAGGTGTTCTTTTCTTCATAGGCCTTGTTCTTCCTCCTCCAAACATAGCGTTGATCCATGGGCCCAAACAGTTCTAATTTTGTTTCATCAGTCCACAGAACACTATTCCAAAACTTTTGTGGTTTGTCCACATGACTTTTGGCATACTGCAGTCGACTCTTCTTATTCTTTGGAGACAGCAAGGGGTGTGCCTGGGAGTTCTGGCATGAAGGCCTTCATTACGCAGTGTGTGCCTTATTGTCTGAGCCGAAACTTCAGTACCCGCATCTGACAAATCTTTTTCAGTTCCTCAGCAGTCACACGGGGACTTTTCTCCACTTTGCGCTTCAGGTAGCACACAGCAGTCAAAGTCAGCATCTCCTTTCTGCCACAACCAGGTAGAGTTTCAACAGTGCCCTTTGCCTTGAATTTGCAAATGATGCTTCCTATGGTGTCTCTTGGTATGTTTAACATTTTTGCAATCTTTTTATAGCCATTGCCCTTCCTGTGAAGAGAAATCACCTCTTCTCTTGTCTTCCTGGACCATTCTCTTGACTTCACCATGTTTGTAAACACACCAGTAAATGTCTAGAAGGAGCTGAGTATCACAGTCATTTTACATCTGCCTAATTGGTGCTTATTATGCTTGATTGCTGCTCCTTGACATCCACAGGGGTTTTCAATACCTGATTGAAAACACTTGAATGAACCTCTGTTCTTAAGAGTGGTAGTCTTTAAGGGGTTGAATAATTGTGTCAATGAAGAAATCACAAAAAAAAAAACATTTAATACTGTATTACAAAAACAATTGATGTAATTTTAGTTGCATTTGGTTCTTTAAAAGTCCTCGTAAGATTTCATTCTGAACACAATTACAAATGTACACTAAATTTCCTAAAACCCTTTACAGCATTGGGGGTTGAATAATTTTGAACACAACTGTACATACACATTATAACAGAACCCCTGTTGTCGCTATCCGCTTGTGCTGGGTTCGCCTCTTGTAGCATAGTCCACTGTTCCTTGTAGTGCCCGAAGCCCCTGAACTCGTCTGGTTGGTGACAATGGGCCGCGGCTTGGCTAGGCTGTGGGGGGGGCCCAGTCCCAGTTTCCCAGGGAATGGTTGGGGCAGTGTTGTCTAATGTGCCTGGGTTGCTTACAGAGAAAACATGACACTGTACCATGGTTTTGGGTGGACGATGCCAGAGTGTAAGGCATAGGTCTGGTAGGTGGTGGGGCCGCTGAGATCTGGAAAGCAGCTCTGGGGCCCAGTCGCCCCCATTGGGATCCAGATGATGGCCATCCTGATGCTCATCTGCCAACTTGGCAGCCTCCTCCACAGTTTTTGGCTTTCTGTCTCGCACCCAATCCCTGATGTCGGTGGGGGTATGGCCATAAAACTGTTCTAGAGATATAATTTGGATGGCATCGTCCAATGAAGTGGCCTGGCACTCCTGCATCTAACTTTGTGCCGCCCGGTGTATCCGAAATGCCCACTCCATGAAGGAATCCCAGCTTGCTTTCCTGAGTGCCCGAAATTTCCTCCGGTATGCCTCAGTGGTGATGGCAAATCTGGCCAGTAGAATCTACTTGATCTTGTTATAGTTCTGAATGTCCTCATCAGGTACGGTCCGGTAAGCTTTCGCTGCCCACCCTGAGTGCTTGCTGCTGAGCACCGCAGCCTAGTTATCTGCTTCTAGCCCCTTTAACATACACTGCCTTTCGAAATCTTGCAAGTAGTGGTCAATATCTGTTTCCCCATCCACAAAGGCTTTAAAGGCTGCATAGTTAATTTTCTTTGTATGGCCATTTGTATATGCTGGGGAAGTTAGGGAATCCCCTTGCAACGACTCTGCTCTTGAGTCCCGAGCAAGCAGGGAATCCTTGGCATGCATGATGATCTGTACCACTGCCTACTGTGATGGATTGGGCGCCAGTAGACTGATCATCCATCTCACCTCCTTCTGGAAATCATTTTCCTCTGGCTGCTCTCCTTCCATGCTGCTGGCTCTGTCACTCTGATTTAGCTCTGCAATTAGGGTGGTTTTGTTCTTGTTGCTTGCCCATATGACCCGAGCCTCCAGCAGATCCTTTAGCATTGCCCTCTTTAGTAGTTCATACTGCTGAGCCATTCGGTTTCATCCAGTTCGGGATGTTCATTCGGGATGCGGATCCTGCCGCTTGTCACCAGTTGTAACGACCCCTGATGTGGTAGCTAGGGGTTTGTTGGTTTTGAACCGAATGGCCGAGAGCTAGAATGATTATAGCTCACCGTTCGGTTCTTCATTCGTCAGTTTAATCCAAAAGAGTTGAAAGCCTGTATTTGAGATTCCCCCAATTGCTATCTGTCACCCAAACACCAGCCGAAATATGATGAAGAGTGTAGCAGTAATTTATTGATGCCACACGGGCTTTTATGGAAGTCCCCTGCACGAGGACCTCCCACAATATACAAACATAATAACCAATCACATTGTTCATTTACAGTCTGGAGATATTCCCAACAAATGTTCACAAACCCCCGCCTGTGATACAATCAACAACACAATGGCATTGCCCGTGATAAAATCAACAACACAATGGCATTGCCTGTGATACAATCAACAAAATTAAAGTAATGAATCCTGGCAATAACAGGGGTTCTGTTACACACATGTTTACAGTATGTTATAGGTTTTCCATATATGAGGATTTGAGAAACATTGTGCTACATTGGAGGGGAATGATGTCCATAGTGGTTATGATGTCCATAGTGGTTTTCTGGAAACCAAAAGAAAGAGTGATTCTATTTTGTCAAGTTCAAAGTAAAGCCCAACAGGTGCCCAACATTTTGGTGCCCCTGTGGGAGTGGTTGCCCGGAAGATCTGGGTTAATTGCTGAAAAACAGCATTGTCCAAGTGCTATAGTATAGTGATATAGTAGGGCTCTATTGAAACAGAGGCAGGAAAGCGGGCATCCTTGACATGTTCTACAGAAGATTTCTAAGTGTGGTGTATTTTTACCATCAACTATGGTCATAATGTAAGTATTGACATTTAGTATTATAATGAGACTACAGAGCACTGAGCTAAAATGCTGTCTGTGTAGAATACATAGTAAGCGGGACCTTAAAACTCTGTGGAAAGCCTTTTCTGCATCAATTCATTAGCACAGAAATAGTCTAGGCAGATATCTTTGTGGTTGCACTTAAAACATTTCTAATATTTTTGCTTGAGTGTGTTTCACAGGTAAAACCAGGTAAAACCAGCCAGGGATAAGTGTGGTTATATAATTGCAATTTATTGAAAAGTTGGAATAAACTTACCTACCCAGGCTCCAGTGGCAGGATCCTCAGTTTCGGTGCTGGGAGAGGGGAGAGACACGCTGCTGAACCACGCCCCTAGTGATGCGACCGCATCCTTAGTAACAAGATGCAATGATCTGTTTCTTCCAGCAGTGCGTGTATGCTGGGGAAACAAGCAGGCTGAATGACAGCCCATCTGTTCAAATAATAGTGTTGTTTTGGTTTTGAGCTATGGAGCGCCGGGCCACAGGACCTACCAGCTTTTGGTTCAGGGACCCGGGGCTCTATTTAAAGCTATTCCTGTTCGTTTACCATTGCCAGTAATAGTCTTTTGGCTCACTAGCATAGTTCTTGTTCCTGAGTGCTGTTTGATTTGTTGTGTTTTGACCTCTGCTTGTTTTCTGACTTTCCTTTGTCTCATATTTTGGTACTGCGTAGCCCGTCTGGTTCTGACCCATTTTTACCACTCTGCTTTCGTGTTTCTCTGTATTGTGTGTTTTGTTTGTCCTGCACTTATTCTAGTGTAGGAACTGTTGTGCAGTTGCAGTTCTGCTTTTTAGAGCTTATACTGCATGTAGGTAGGGGAAGCTGGCCGGGCTCTAGTTCAGGGACTCACCTGAACCTGATGTTACTAAACAGTTCATCATTGAGGTGAAGGCTTCTGAGGTTGGAGTGGGTGCGATACTGTCTTAGAGGTCATCCTCTTTAACTAACCTTCAGCCGTGCGCATTCTTTTCGGAAAAAAATTCCTCTGCCGAGAGAAATTATGAAATTGGCAACCAGGAATTACTAGCTATTAAATTGGCGACATTTCCTGAAAGGGGCCCTTCACCAAATTACTGTACTAACTGATCATAAAAATGTGATGTAATTAGACAGTGCTAAGTGCTTGAATCACAGAGAAGCACGCTAGGCCTTGTTTTTCATCCACTTTAATTTTGTCATCACACACCATCCTGGTAATGGTCTGGTAATGTGAAAGCAGATGCTTTATACTTTCAGTGCCAGTGATTCAGTTGAAATTAAGCCTGTTAACATCCTTCCTCCTGGTATCATTATTGCTACTGTTAATCCTGATCTGTAGTGATGGACGAACATCGTCTGGATGGTTCTCAAACGGCGGGCCCTATTAACTTTAATGGCAGGCGAACCTGAAAACTTTCAGGTCATATTTGCAGCCACCAAATACTTACTAGAAGTGCACAAATAGTCCCACAACATGGACAGTGACATACCAGAGGGGATCATTGGCTAAAATTCCCACAAAAATATGTATTTTAATAAGGGGCCATTTTTATGCTTCTTAAAGAGAAACTCTCAAAAATGTGCCATGCTGGAACCTAGAACAATATTATTTTAGGCCATGGGAGTACAGGACCAAAAATTAGGCATTCACCTGACAGAAAAGATCTTGTGATGATGTGGCTGGAGGTACATTAGCGGTCAATGGATAAAAATTTTACTGTAGGCCGCTGGAGTACAGGCCCCAAAAATTAAGCATTCAACTGACAGAAAAGAACTTGTGATGATGTGGCTGGAGGTACATTAGGCAGTCACTGGATAAAGTTTACTGTAAACCACTGGAGTACAGGCACCAAAAATTAGGCATTCACCTTACAGAAAAGGACTTTTACGCTGCTGTATATACATAAGACAAGGACCATTCTTTGTTCTGGGTGGTGGCGGATATGTGTGGGCTGGCATAAGGAAATTCAATTACACGTGGTCGTCACAGGTGTTGAATTTCTCCGAGATCCATGCCTCATTCATTTTTAGAAATGAGAGTTAGTCCACACTGTCGTGAGCTAGGCGAGTGCGCTTATCGGTTACGATCCCCCCCTGCTACGCTGAACATCGTTTTGGACAGGACACTAGATGAGGGGCAAACCAAGAGTTCCATGGCAAAGTGTGCTAGCTCTGGCCACAGGTCAAGCCTGCACACCCAGTGGTACAGGGGTTCCTCGCTTCTCAGAGAGTCCACATCGGCCATTTACCCGATGTAGTCGGACACCTGATGGTCTAGGCGTTCACTGAGGCTTTACCCGAAGGGCTGCTGTCGATGGGTTGGCAGCAAGAATGATCTCATATCCGAAGTCACCAACACATCTTCAAATCGCCCTATTCTTGCAGGCGCAGTAGGATTGGTACACGTACTTGTTTCGCTGTGGGTGGAAATTCCTCCGCCAGTGCCCGCAACAGCAAAATGCAGCATCTCTCGCAGCAAGGCCTGGAAATGCTGCATTCTGCCAGCCCTCTGTGATGCTGGTAACATGTCTGCCATTTTGTGTTTGTAACGGGGGTCTAAGTACGTTGCCACCCAGTACTGGTCCTTGCCCTTTATGCTTTTTATACGGGGTCCCTCTTCAAACACTGGAGCATGAAGACCCCCATTTGCACTAAATTGGAAGTGGTGGAGCACCCTGGCTCCTGCTCATCGTCCAGGAGAATGTTGTCCTCTGTTTCCTCGCCCCAGCCACGGACAACACCAGGGATCCCCAAAAAGTTTAAAGTCCCCCTCAAAGCCTGCTCTTCTTGCTTATCCTCTTCCTCTTCCCCCCAGCCACCATCCTCCTCTGACTCCTCTTCAGACTCCTACTGACTTGTCTCAGATGGAGTAGCCCCCCCTGGGAATTCATTCAGTATTTCGACTTCCTCATCTTCCAGCTCCCGATCCTCGACAGCTTGATCAATGACACAATGCAATGCACGCTCCAGAAAAAAGGCGTAAGGTACGATGTCACTGATGGCGCCCTGGCTGTGACTGACCAGTTTGCTGATCTCATCAAATGACCGCTAAAGTCTGCATGCCTTGCGCATGAGCAGCCACTGGTGCGGTGAAAAGAAACCAAGCTCCCAGAACCTGTCTTGCTGCAGAGTTCGAACAGGTAGTCGTTAACAGCACGTTGCTGCTGAAGCAGCCTATCAAGCATATACAAGGTAGAGTTCCAGTGCGTCGGGCTGTCACCAATCAGACGTTTGACGGGCAAGTGGTGTCGCCGCCGAACATCAGCAAGGAGAGCCATGGCTGTGCAAGATCTTCTAAAATGGCCAGGGATTTTCCTGGCCTGCTGCAAGATGTCCTGGACCCTGGGGTATTTGGCAACGTATCGTTGCACGACTAAGTTCAGGACGTGTGCCATGCATGGCACATGTGTCATTTTGCACTGTTTCAGCGCGCTCAGCAGATTGGCACCTTTGTCTCACACAATTTTACCAACTGTCAAATTGAGCAGGGTTAGCCACTGATCGGCCTGTGACCGCAGAGCTAAAAGCAGTGCAGAGTCAGTGTGGCTCTTGGCTTCCAGGTACAACAGCCGCAGCACAGCATGGCAACGTCTCACTTGGGACGTTGAATAGGTTCTGGAGAGTTTGGGGGGCGCAGCAGAAGAGGCGGTAGCAGTGGAAAAGGAGAAGTCAGCCAAGGAGGAGATGTATGGATGGAGTTGAAGGAGGAGAAGAAGAGCAGACCTGCATACAATCCTTGGCAGTAACACAAAATCCACACGGGAGCCACGGGTTACATGCTTGACGGCCTTCAGAAGATTCACCCAGTGGGCAGTAAAAGTTATGTACCTTCCCTGCCCGTGTTTGCTAGACAATGTTGTTGTGGTCAGATGTATCTTGGCAATGACACTATGTGCTAGAGATATATTCACTTGCCACTTAAAGGGGACATATAGCTCTGGGATGGCCTTCTAGGAGAAATATTTCCTTCTGGGGACCTTCCATTGCGGTGAGCCAATGGCCACAAATTTTCTAAAGGCCTTCAGTTTATATGGCAGAAGTTGGCGGGCTAGCAGTTCCGACAAGCCAGCGGTCAGCCGTTGGGCAAGAGGGTTATCAAGCATCATCAACTTTTTATACTGGAACATTTGGCCTACGGAAGCCTTCCTTCTGCCAGATGAACACGACGACGGCACGGTTAAAGGTAGAGTGGAGGACAAATGGGAGGAGAAGGAGAAGAGGACGGATGTGGAGCATGGAGTGTGGCTTTGTGGGTTCTGACGGCGATGCTCCCACTGGGCTCAGTGATGGGAGGCAAGGTGCCTTCTAAAGGCGGTTGTCCCTAGGTGAGTGTTGGGCTTACCACGACTTATGTGTTGACAGCACAGGCTGCAGATGGCAACGCTATTGTTAGCAGCTGACATGTTAAAAAAAGCCCACACTGCGGAGCCATGTGCCAGCATACTGGGAACGCCAGAAGTGACCGTACATGGTGGATGGCTCGCTCTAGATACAATTGCAGTAGGCCTTTTTGCCTTCTGTGCCCTGCGAACTCTGCTTGCTTCTCCTCCTTCTCCTCCCTCTATGCTGCTCCGTCTCTCCCTCTGAACTCCCCTCCTCTTCCTCTCTTGTGGGCACCCACGTGACGTCCATCCACACGCCATCATCGTCACCTTCACCAGCACTGACATTTGAGATCTAAAAGTAGGCAGCAACAGCGGGGACCTCCCTCCTTGGTCTGATATGGGTACTGTCCTCAGACTGCTAAATGGTGGCCGTTGCTACCTCCTTTTCCTCATCCGATGTCAAGAATGGCTGCGCATCGGTAAGGTCTGGGAATGGATTGGAAAACAATTCCTCTGACTCGAGTGGAGGAGCTATGGTGGTGCTGGTGGTGGTGGTGTCTTTACGGGTGCACACAGCAGAGAGTGAGGAGGGTGCAGATAAAGAGGATGAGGAGGGTGCAGAAGTGGGAGGTCGAGTGAGCCACTCAACCAACTCTGGTGCACCCTTTGAAGTAATCGTGAACGCCTTCTCCAACTTCCCACTTAGGCTCCGGCCTGGTGCACCTGCCCAACCCCTAGCACCCCTGCGGAACGGTCTGCCTCTTCCTTCTCCTGTTATTTTCAAAATGACCCTGTGCCTAAGTCCCTAGAGAAGAGGCGTATCTGTGGAAGCAGGTATATCGCAGTCCTTAGTCAGTATTTTGTGGAAGCAGGTATATCGCAGGCCTCAATATTTGGTGGGAACAGGCATATCAAAACCCTTAATCAGTATTTTGTGGAAGCAGGTATACTGCAGGTCTCAATCAGAATTTTGTGAAAATAGGTATATCCCCAAACCCCTTAATCAGTATTTTGTGGAAGCAGGTATATCAACCCCTTAATCAGTATTTAGTGGAAGCAGGAATATCGCTGGCCTTAATCAATATTTGGTGAAAACAGGTATATCGAACCTCTTAATCAGTATTTTGTGGAAGCAGGTATATCGCAGCCCTCAATCAGTATTTTGTGGAAGCAGGTATATCAGACCCCTTAATCTGTATTTTGTGGAAGAAGGTATATCACACCCCTCAATCAGTTTGTTTTGGTGCAACATGTATATCACACCCATTGAAAATAGTTGTTCCAATAGCGCTTGTTTCTCTATATAGGTGCGGTATCACAGCAGAACCGCACACAACTGCTGCACAATACAAATGCACTATATACTTTCTATGTTAGAAAGTATGTTATAGGTATATCACACCCCTCAATCGGGTTTTTTCGGGGGCAATCACCCCTATTGCAATTAGTTGTTCCTATAGCGTTTGTCCCTCTATATAGCTGCGGTATCGCAGTAGAACCGCACACAACTGCTGCACAATACAAATGCACTATAATATACTTTCTATGTTGGAAAGTATTTTATAAGTATATCACACCCCTCAGTATATGACACCTATCGATAGCACACCTATACCAGTCCTTAAAAGGACTTTTGTGGCAATATTAGCTAGCGTTTGGTGTCCCTAACAGCCTGTCCCTGCTCCACAAAGCATCCTCTCTCTACACTGGCAAAACACAGAATGTAAAATGTCTGACAGATCAGGTACTTTTATAGGGTGGGGGTGTTTCCATGTGCTGAAATGTCTCAATTGGCTTTCCTGTCCCACCTGATGGATGTGTCCTGGGTCAAAGTTCGGTGCAATGCAAAAGAATATGGCACTGGCGGACATCGCCATATGTCCGCATGTTCGGCGAATAGCAAATGTGCATAGTTCGCTGCGACCGACCGCCGGGTGAACCGCAAGGCCGTCTCTTCTGATCTAGCTTCTGAAATACACAGTTTTCAGGATTTGGCTCCCATGATCTTTCTTCTGGAAAATTGTTTGTTCCTTCAAATTTTTATCTTAAGGTTTTAGAATTGCTCTGTGCTTGCAGGTCATCCTAGTATTGTTGGTACTAGACATCTGGTTTCCAGATCCTACTGGTAGACTACTTGGTCACAAGATATGACTGTCTTTGTCTCTGCCTGTGAAGTCTACGTGAGGGCCAAGGTACTCGGGAGATATCCTGTGGGATTACGTTGTCCCTTGCCCATTCCACAGAGACCTTGGACTCAGATCTGTATGGATTTCATGACCGACCTTCCCTCCTCTCAGGGAAGACATCAGCCATCTGGATAATCCAGCCATCTGGATAATAATTGACAGGTTTTCCAAAATGTGTCATCTGGTGCCATTAAAGAAATTAGCAGTTTTATATATTAATAATATTCTTAAATTTCATGGAATACCTAAGTCAATTTACTCTGAAAGAGGGGTACAAAATTCTGGAGAAAATTTAGCAAAAAGTTGGGAATCAAACTGTCCTTCTCCTCGGCATTCCATCCAGAGACAAATGGACAAACTGAAAGGGTCAGCCAGGTTTTGGAACATGCTTTGTATCTGAAATGCTGATAGGCTGGGAACTCCTTTAAAGAGATTTATAAAACTTAACTTTTACTTTATAATGCAAATAAAATAAGGTGCTCAAAGAGATAAAATGGAGGGTTGGATCGGGTACCGTGTGGTACAGCCTTACTGGGTCAAATTGAGCTCACAGATATCAGTGGTGGTGTGGGATCCAAAATACAGCCATGTAAGTAGTGCCTAGGTAACCTATTCCTCAAAGACCCTAGTCTGTAGATGAGGAGTACCTCAATGGCTGAATTTGGAGCACCTGCCCTGAGAAGAGCGACCCCAGCCTCTGGACCTATGTAATTGACCCTATGCTACCTGTTTTTCCTGTTTTTCTATATATTTTTTTTTACGTTAACAAATTCCCATTTCCTTTTCTGTGATCTGACATACAGTATTTTCTATATAGATACTGGCTTCAAAAGCTCCCTACTGTATTACTAAAATGGGAATATCTTTATTCAGGAAAATAGTCTGTTAAAAATACATTACAGTTAATGAGCACAAGATTCCACAAGATTATTTATATTAAAATTAAGAAAAGGATAGGTTGTTGCTCTTTAACCCTTTAGTGACCGCCAATACACCTTTTTATAGGGGCTTTAGGCTTGGCTGCCGCCTTTTATAGCCAGTATAAGCAGGGGCTCACCTCTAACATGAGAGCCGGACTATTGGTGTAATGGCCCGTTCTCCCATTGGCAGGTGCAGGTAGACCGGGACATCTTTTTTAACAGTGGACATCTTTTTGAGCATCTTCCAAAAACATTGGTGTGTTTTTATTGAATTATTTAATATCTTTCTCTTTCTTGAGACTGTTTAATATTATCATAGTAATCATCCTATTACTAAAAGGAACAGTCACGGTAGACAGTTTTATTAATGTGCTCGTCCTGAAGTCATTTATTCAGCATAGGATGCCATTCATGTCAAAGTTTTACACTTATCATGAACAAAGTGCGAAATAATGGACTTTTTTACCCTTACATTAACCAATATTTCCTTTGAATTTGCTTCCTATTCACATTAACAGCTAAAACACCAGCTGTATTTTTTGTAGGATAAGAAAAGACTTTAGAATAATGAAAACAGTATTTCAAACTGGAACAATGCCAGCACATGTCAATTTACTGTATTTCCGTGTCTATAGCATACATTTGTGTAACAAACTAATCTCACTGGTCTTGTAGACCATATTTTATTTAGTGGAAATCAATGCAAAATATTTCAGCATTTACTGGCACTCATTTTCATGCATGGGGCTTTTTGTCATCGTTAGTCATTTTTGAAATCTAAAAATAAAGTATTTCAATTAGAGATGAGCAAATAATATTTCTTTAAATTTGTGTTATGTCTGATTTATGAAATGTTTAAAAATGTTTTATTTGTGGCCAAATCCAGTGTATACAAAACCCAAGTGATAGGTGTCCTTTGACTCAAATTTTTCTCTCTTGTCTGTCTATTGAGACTAGTACGCTGCTAGGATCTACCGAGGCACAGCATCGAAGGCAGAGCACCCAGTTCCTAGTAAGACCCATCCGGTAGATACCACCTATAGTGGTGTGTTTTGTTGCGATCGCGGACTTTGCCTACCTAATCCCTGTATGCGCATCTGATTTAGCGGGTGCCTCTGCATTAAATCTGGGAGCGGGATGCCGCCCATACCAGCTAGAAATTGTGACTGTATATTGAAGGACGATATTGGGGGATATCCCGTTATTTGCATTTTTTCTACATTTTTTTATCGATTGCTTGTGTGGCAAAAGAGGGGAGTTATACTCTCTAATTATTATCTATGGATAATTGGATCTGATAGTCCATCTTGGGACAATTTGGGACTCAAGTGGTCCATTTGGTACTTGTTTTAACATCTCACTGTTGTCATTTGGGAATATTTGACAACAGTGTTTTAATGTTTCTTTGTCATTAAAGTATTTTTTAAGGTATATTCTGGATTAAATATATTTGTCTCCACAGTACCTATATTAGTCAGTGCCCTACCTATGCTCTTTTTAAATGTCCAAAAATGATAACTTAACGGGCATATCCCTGTCCCTGTTTATACACACATTAAGAAACAGTCACTTATTCTGCACAAGCACTCAAAATTATGCATTAACGGGGGGCAGAATGCCTGTCCATAGTTATACACATGTTAACTGTCAGAATAAACAGGGGCTTGTTCTGAAGTTGAACAAGCCTGGAAACCCTTTTATTTGGAGAGGCAGCAGTACAATGCGAATGTGAAAAGTAGCATACCAGTAGTAGCATACCAGCATTGAACAGAAAAGTTAGCAAGTACAGATGTAGCAGGGTTAACAAACAAGCTCTTAACTCAAATTTCTTAACTGTGTTATTTTGAGACAAAAGCCATTGAAAAGCAATTTAAGTTGTTTGCTTAACGCCTTTAGTTTAGATAACAAGTCTCATAAAGCATGTGTTAACTTTACTTCATCCGTAGATGTATGTGCTGCTGTGTTGTGATAGTAATCATGATGGGAGTGCAGGGGTTTGGTAGTGGCAGTAGGGGAATTGCAGTAGGGAGTAGAAGCTGCGGATGTGGCGGCAGCAGCAGCAAGCCAATAGTCCGTTAAAGGACTATTGTCCCCAGGCCTTTGAACACAAGCGCAAATACCCAGCCACCCACCCACAGGCCATTGCACTAAATGTGCAGCTTTCCAAATCACTGACCCTGGAAATTTTGCCATTTGGGCTTGTGGACACTAAGGCCTTCCGCAGCCTGAGGTCGGCGGCCGCCCCGTTACTGAAGTCCCCAGCCGCCACTATTTTTCAAGGTGTGCCGTGCCTGCTTTATGATGGGAGTGCAGGGTTTGGTAGTGGCAGTAGGGGAATTGCAGTAGGGAGTAGTAGCCGCGGATGTGGCAGCAGCAGCAGCAAACCAATAGTCCTTTAAAGGACTATTGTGTGTGACAGCATCAATAGATGTTTGTAGCGCAACCTGCGCTAGATTGCTCAGTATTAGGGAGATATGTGCATAGGAAAGGACAGACAGCGTAGAGAGTGTTATTGGAAGATTTTTATTAGAAAAACTTTTCAGAGACCCACAAGTCCTTTTAAGGACTATTGTGTGTGACAGCAGCAATATATATTTGTAGCGCATCCTCTGCTAACTATCGTCTAATAGGCCGCTGCGGACAGTTAAATCATCCATGCCACATCTCCTGTGTAAAGTGTGTGCATCCAAAAAATATCTGTGACATACAGTGAAATTTTTCCATAGATGGTGTCCACTTCGGACAGTGACATTAGTTGCGCCACATCTGCTGTGTAACATGTGCACTGAAAAAATTTATCTGTGACATACAGTGTACTTTTTCAATAGACAGTGTCCGCTTCTGACAGTGACATTATCAGGGGAATATCTCCAGTGTAACGTGTGCGTTTAAAAAATTTATCAGTGACATACAGTGTATTTTTTCAATAGACTGTGTCCGCTTTTGCCAGTGACATTACCAGGGTCACATCTCTAGTGTAACGTGTGCGCATAAATTTTTTATCTGTGACATACAGTGTACTTTTTCCGTAGACGCTGCGAACAGGGACATTACCTGTGGTACCTCTCCTGTATTAAGTTTCCTCTTCCCAACTATCTGTGACATTTCTTGTAATTTTTTATTAGCTGCTGGTGACAGCATTGACATTATCTATGGGATATCTCTTGTGTGATGTTTCCACATCCCAAATACCTTTTTAAAGTTTTTTGCGCATACACTTCCAAATCCTACGCTACTGTACTTGTGACATATTTTCAAGCGTATATAACATTTAAAATGAAGAAAGCGAGCAGTAAGGGACGGGGAAGTGGCCGTGATGCTGATGGTGCACGCAGAGGCCATGGCTCTGGGCGCGTTGAAACTGTGCCTGCTGCCAGAGCACAAGAAAATCAATCATCCACAATACCTAGCTTCATGTCCCAGTTTGCAGGGCGGTGCAGGACACCACTCTTGAAGTCAGACCAGTGTGGATTGCAGCAGATAATTCTTCCAGTCAGTTAAGCACCACCCTGTCTTCCACCAAGTCCAGTCTCAGTAGCCAACAGTCTGGTCAACACAATCCTCATCCTGATCCTCCTTCCTCTCACCATGAAGAGTCTGGGCAAACAAGTGATCCCACACTCGGATATTCCGAGGACCTCTTTTCATTGCCTTCTTTCATTTGGCCCTTTCGCCAAACACGCTTGAAGAGGGACAGATCTTGTTCCCTAATTCCCAACCTCTTGAACATCCACAGTCACAAGAAGATGACGGTGGGGAATGGCGATTACTGTTTAATGAGGTGGATGATGATGAGACCCAGTTGCCAATAAGTCAACGGTCTCAAGAGGTTGATGAAGAGGATGAGACACAATTACTTGTCAATTGCTGAGGTTGTGGTTAGGTCAACAAGTCAGGAGGATGAGCAGAGTGAGGAAGTGGAAGAGGAAGTGGTGAACGATGAAGTCACTGACCCAATCTGGGAAGGTGGAAAGCCGAGCGAGGACAGCAGTACAGAGGGGGAGGGATCTGCAGCACCGTAACAGGCTGGAAGAGGCACTGCGGTGGCAAAAGGGAGAAGGCGGGCCACACTAAACAGGCCCGCAACTGTTTCACGGAGCACCCCTTTGTGGAAATCTCCCTTGCCAAGGAGTAGGTGTTCTGCAGTATGGTGCTTTTTTGAGGAAAGCACGGACGACAAAAGAATAGTAGTTTGCAACCTGTGCCGTAACAAAATGAGCCGGGGTGTGAACACTAGCAACCTCACCACCAACAGAGTGATCTGCCACATGGCATCCAAACACCCTAATAAGTGGGAGGAACACCTGAATCCACAATCTGTGTCTGCGGGTCACACCACTGCCTCCTCTTCTCCTATGTTACGTGCTGGCCAATCCCCTGTTGAAGGTGAAGGCCCGGATGCCTCCCGCTCTGCACCTGGATCTTCGCAAACACCATCAGCGACCAATTCCACTTCCGTGTCCCAGCGCAGCGTCCAAATGTCCTTACCCCAGGCCTTTGAACACAAGCGCAAATACCCAGCCACCCACCCACAGGCCATTGCACTAAATGTGCAGCTTTCCAAATCACTGACCCTGGAAATGTTGCCATTTGGGCTTGTGGACACTAAGGCCTTCCGCAGCCTGAGGTCGGCGGCCGCCCACTGTTACGAAGTCCCCAGCCGCCACTATTTTTCAAGGTGTGCCATGCCCGCTTTACGCCAACATGTGTCCCGTAACATCACACGTGCCCTGACCAACGCAGTTCCTGGGAAGGTCCACTTAACCACGGACACATGGACAAGTGCTGGTGGCCAGGGATGCTACATTTCCCTGACGGCACACTGGGTGAATGTTGTGGAGGCCAGGATTGAGTTGTACCCTGGGATGGCACAGGTACTACCGAGGCCAAGGATTGCGGGCCCTACGTCGATCAGGGTTTCCGCCAGCACCTACGTTAGTGGCTCCAACACCCACTTCTCCACCTCCGCCTCCTCCTCCTCCTCCACTTCCACCTCCGAATTATCCGCGTGCAGCACCAGTCAGACATCAGTCAATAACTGGAAGCAGTGTAGCACTGCAGTGGGGAAGCGGCAACAGGCCCTGCTGAAGCTGATATGCTTAGGATAAAAACAGCACAACGCCGCAGAGCTGTGGCAGGGGATAAGAGACCAAACTGAGCTGTGGCTCTCGCTACTCAACCTACAACCAGGCATGGTTGTGTCTGATAATGGCCATAAATTGGTGGCAGCTTTGGAGCTCGGCAAGCTCAAAAAATCCCATGCCTAACCCACGTCTTAAACGTAGTGGTTCAGCGGTTTCTCAAAACCTACCCCAATTTGCCTGAGCTACTGGTGAATGTGCGCCGTGTGCGTGCACATTTCCGCATGTCATCGACAGCTTCAGCCGGTCTGTCAACGCTGCAGCAACGCTTGAAATTGTGCGACGTGAGCACATGCTGGAACTCGACGTTCCACATGTTGGCCAGGCTTTGTGAGCAGCAGAGGGCAGTAGTGGAATACCAGCTGCAACATGGTTGTCGCCTTTCCAGTCAGCTTTCACTATTCACCCTCATTGAGCTCCAGCGGCAGAATGGCATCCCCCAACATAGGCGGATATGCGACATTTCCACCCATTTGAATTCCACCCCCCATATGTTAGACCAACTATATGAACAGAGAAAGACCATAAACGATTGCTTAATAATTCAAGCGGACAGGAGTACTCCACTGTGTAATTTCGATGTCAGCCATTGGCAGCTCATGCGTGACACCTGCCGTTTACATAGGCTCTTTGAGGATGCCACGTTATTTGTCAGTCGCCAGGACTACGGGAGGAACAGTGGCCTACCGCCAATAGCGGCAGACCATGCAACTGCTACGGGGCCCATGGCAGGAGGGGGCCCGGAGTGGATAGAAAGCCCCGTCCCCAACAATGTCTGCGGCATAGCTTGTCTTCTATACGGGGCTCGGGTGAGCCCTTCTCCTCTGTTCAAGCCCCCTCTCTGCAAACAGTGCACTGACCGGACAGTATGCAGGCAGGTGAGCATGCCACTCGCTCTCCTCTGCCTGCTGGGCACTGCACTAGCCAATCAGCTTTTAGCAGTGCTAGGCTCCTGCTGCTGATTGGCTAGTGCATGGCAGCAGCAGGGAAAGAAGTGATTGGGCGGGACATGCTCATTTCCTACTCCGTCAGCCACAGGACTCCAGCCCCCAGCGTCACCTGCAAGTTGTGCACCCGGGACCGGAGTCTGCAGCTCCAGTAAGTCACAACTTCTCCCCATCCCCTCCTCCGCTGACCTGACTGCTGTATGCCTGTCACACTATGCCTGCCAGCCCTGCTGCTCTCTGCTTATACATATACACATGAATGCAGCCTGCAGGCACTGCTGGAGTGTCACTGCTCTGTACCTGCTAGACACCCTGCTCCCACTCAAGTATTGTTAGTGCACTGTAAAAATATATCACTTTGGATTCCTATGGATGAGGGGGTTATAGTCATATTTGATATAAACACTGTCCAGGGACTGTTCTGTAATTGGCATGTGTTTATATTAAATATGACTATAACCCCAATCATCCATAGGAATTCACAAATGTACTGCAGTATATGAGTGGATTGTTATGGATGAGGGGGATTATAGTCATATTTATTATAAACACATGCCAATTACAGAACAGTCCCTGGACAGTGTTTATATTTAATCTGACTATAACTCCCCTCATCCTGAGAATACACCAATGTACAGTAAGTACATCAGTGTATTCATTAGGGTGATGGGGGTTATATTCACATAAGTGTCATCCACAGATCCCCCATAACAGTGTCATCCACAGATCCCCCATAACAGTGTCATCCACAGATCCCCCATAACAGTGTGCCATCCACAGATCCCCCATAACAGTGTCATACACAGATCCCCATAACAGTGTCATCCACAGATCCCCATAACAATGTCATTCACAGATCCCCATAACAGTGTCATCCACAGATCCCCCATAACAGTGTGTCATCCACAGATCCCCATAATAGTGTGTCATCCACAGATCCCCCATAACAGTCTGTCATCCACAGATCCCCCATAACAGTGTCATCCACAGATCCCCATAACAGTGTCATCCACAGATCCCCCATAACAGTGTCATCCACAGATCCCCATAACAGTGCATCATCCACAGATCTCCCATAACAGTGTGTCATCCACAGATCCCCCATAACAGCGTGTCATCAACAGATCCCTCATAACAGTGTGTCATTCACAGACCACCATTAGTTCAAAACCCAACAAAAGCACACCTTTTGGTTCAAAAACCTAGGTGCATCTTATCATCAGGTGCATCTTATAAAGCAAAAATACAGTGTGTGTGTGTGATATATATATATATATATATATATATATATATATATATTACTTAAATTGTACTTTATACTTTATATGTGTGCGGGGAGGGAGGGGCCCAATACTGAGCTTTGCTATGGTTCCCCATGATTTCTATGTACGCCCCTGGGGATGAACAATGTCATTCCACTGCTTCATATCCTGGAACAGAGGCTAGTAAATTTGGCTGATCAGGGGACTGGAGACGTGGAGCCTAGATCTGACGTGCACATGAGCCCTGTAGGGGCTGAACTGGAAGAGGAGGAGGACATTGGAGCACAAGCAATGTGTAGCGAAACGGGTGGTTTTTCTACACAGGTGACAAGGGAGGAGGAGCAGGAGCAGCCAGAGGAGCTACAGGGTGATTAGGAAGATGAGGCAGAAGACCCAGATACACCGTGGCAGTATGCAGTGGAGATGAAGGCAGGGAGTCCCTCCGAGTCACTTGCACAAATGGCCCGATGCATGCTCACTTGCTTACGTAGTGACAGCCGAATTGTCACCATTCGGCAGAGGGATGACTTCTGTCTCTCCACCTTGTTGGACCCTCGCTACCAGTCCAAAATGGGGGCCTTTTTACACCCGCTGAGAGGGAGAACAAACTGAACTACTACAGAGACATCCTATGTAGTCAGTTGGCCACTGCCTATCTGCTCTATCGTCCATCTTCTTGCAGGTCCAAATAGGGGGCCCTCTGCGCTCACGCTCCACTGCCATGGCTGCTGGGGAGGGGTGGGGTGGCAGGAGCGGTACCAGCTCTATCAGCAGCAGTCTGAGTCGAGAGTCGCTGATGAGCAGCTTTCTTCACCCGCATAGTGAAGAAAGTGCTCACCAGTAGTGTCGGGCGCAAATATTCAATAGGTTCTGCTCTCCATACATACATGCTACAGGCAAGTTCATAACAATACTTAGTGCACCAATCATTAATATCTAGTCAGACCTGCTAAAATGTGAAGTTGCACATATTGCGCAAAAATATGTGCATCATTAATTGCCGATTTGCGCAATTGCGAATATATCGGAGCACTCTATCTGCATATAAAGCAATTGTAGTGTTCTGCCGTGCCATCCATTTTTTCAAGTCTCGGAAACGTCTAGTAGCTTGAAAAATGTAGCAATAGTGACCCACACGCGCAATACGCGGATATTACATTGCTGATTTTTGCAATCAAGAAAATAATCGCGAACTCTCGAAGCCACAAATTTATGACGAATATTCCCGAAATATAGCTAATTCGAATATTGCCCCTGCCACTTATCACTACTCACCAGCAACAGCAGGTAGACCAGAAGCAGGACCTGAACCAGCAGGTGGTGGCATACTTGGACAGCACCCTGCCACCCCACATTGAAGATCTGCTGGACTACTAGGCAGCTAAACTGAATTTGTGGCCGCAACTGGTCGAGTTTGCCCTGGAAACGCTGTCCTACCCGGCCAGTAGTGTGGCATCAGAGCGGGTGTTTAGTGTGGCGGGGACCATAGTTACTCCAAGAAGAACTCACCTGTCCACCCAAAATGTGGAGAGACTGACCTTTGTCAAGATAAATCAGGCATGGATCAGCCAGGATTTCCCCATCAATGCCTGATGCATCAGATTAGAACATCTATGCTGCCTCACCCAAACCTTGACAAGAGACCGATTTCTTCTGGCTACGTGCCTCTGCCACCTGCCTGATGCCACACATCTGATGCCAAGTGCTCCTTCTTACACCCACCATCGTCAGCAGGTACTGTTATTGCCACCCACATCCACACTATGTGGCCTCCTGATGTGTTGCTGTCACCTCCACACTCTGTCATTGTGCCACCGTGTGGCCTCCTCCTGATGCTGCCGCCGCCACCTCTAGATTCTGTCATTGTGCCACTCTGTGACCTCATGATGCTGCCGCACCTCCGTAATCTCTCCTCGTCGTGCCACTATGTGGCCTCCTGATGCTGTTGCCACCTCCAGACTCTGTCATGGTGCCAGTCTGTGGCCTCCTGCTGCTGCAGCTACCTCCAGACTCTGTCATTGTGCCACTCTGTGGCCTACTCATGCTGCTGCCACCTCCACAATCTATAGTCGTCGTGCCACTCTTTGGCCTCCTCATGCTACAGCCACCTCCGCAATATCTCATCATCGTGCCACTCTGTGGCCTCCTGATGCTGCTGCCACCTCTGCAATCTCTCATTGTGGTGCCACTCAGTAGCCTCCTCATGCTGCTGCTACCTCAAGACACTGTCATTGTGCCACTCTGTGACCTCCTCATGCTGCTTCCACCTCACCACTATGTCATAGGGCCACTCTGTGGACTTCTTATGCTGTTCCCACCCTCCCCACTTTATGACTGGGCCACTATTTTGTCTTTTTGGCTTGGCTGACCTCTAGTAGTGATGAGCGAGCACCAAAGTATTTGGGTGTTCGGCCAGAACACATTGCTATATTTGTGTGCTCGGCCGAGCACCTGAGTATAATGGAAGTCAATGGGAGACAACCAGGCACCCCTGCTCTGAAGAGGGAGGGTGCCTGATTCATTGGAAAAGGTCAGAAATTGACTGAAACACAACCAAAATGGATCGGGAACACCATGGGGTCGATGTCTGGATGCATCTTGGTCTCCCAGGTCGCTGCTGGGAACCATGTTGTCCGAGTTGTACACCACTTTTACAGATTGACAAAAATATGCACAAAACCCCCAAAAAAATTATTTCACAGAAAATTGCTAGGAAACATTCTTTCCTGTATATTCAATTGTATATAAAGTGCAAGTGCTGCCAAAAATTACAAGCAAGAGGCACTCTGAAACAGCCTATATATCACATAAAGGAGGGCCTCATTCACATTGTGGTACAAGTGAAAGGGCTGCTAAAAATTATAAGGAAGCGGAACTACAATACACCCTTTATTACACATAAAGGTGGGCATCATACACAGACTACAGAGACTGGACCTGGTGGAAGAGAGGGTGGTGCTTAACCAAAGGAAGCATTATCTTCAGCAATCCAACTGTTCGCACTGGTCCAACTTGGCCAAGTTGCACATGAAGCTGGGTACGGTGGATGTTTTTTTCTTTCGGGTGCACGGGCAGCAGGAACAGATTCATTGCGTCCAGGGCCACAGCCTCTGCTTGCACCATCAGCATCACGCCCACTTCCCCTCCCTTAGTGCTCGCCTTCTTCGGTTTAATGGTTTTTTCACTAGATTAGGCCCAGATTATTTAAATTTGCACTACAGACACTGTTTACGGATGTAGTACAGTATTTGTGGTCGGGGCTACCCGTGACGCGTTGGCTACATGCAGGGGCGGATTAAGTGCATGATACCCCCGGGGCTGTCTACCCAACTTGCCCCCACCCCCTGTTACGGTATAACCCGTTATGGTGAGGGTTAATACCGTTCGAGCGATTCCCCTGGCGAAGAGCACAGCAACCCACAACCGCTGGAATCCACCGAACTGGAACCATACGAAGTCCTCCTTTCCTGGAACAGGCAAGAGAACGTTCTGACGTAGCAATTCCCCCAAGTACGAGACGAGGCTCCGTGATTAATGGTTAAACAGGAATTCTTCCTTTATTGAGGGCTACCTGCCCGGTATTTATGCAGGTCTCCCACCTGGTGGACACTCCCTAGGGGACCAGAAGGAAGACTGCGACACAGGGGATACAGCAGCCAATCACACACAATGGGACAATACAGACACCCTCAGCATATCTCTCCCTCTGCCTGTGATACAATTACCCTACACAGGTTAATGTAATCATCACAGGCAGGAGAATACACATGTCTTCTGTCCTGGAGACAATCGAGGACTCATTCAATTATCTCTCAGGACAAAGGGAAATCGCCAATACACACGTGGGGACAATAGGACAGACATCATTATTCAATATACCATGTCCCACCCTTTACAGTACACACAGACATTTAACATATCCCCAGATGGCTTGGATCTGAGCGCTCAATATATCCAAACAGCGCTCAGATGCCACAAACACAGTCAAATCGCCATGGGGTTTAAGTTTAGCGTGGGCTGATGAGAGGGCCCATAATCCTGGGGCAAGAGGCTGGCAATCTGTCCCCTCCAAAACTCAGTGGCGAGTTTGGTTTCGCCACCCCCACACACTCTTTTTAGGTTTAAGTTTTTTTCTGCATGAAGAGGCTGCGGTACTTTGTAAGCGCCACGGTCTCTTTCTAGGCCATATGACATCACATTCATCGCTCACGTGACCTAGCTGCAGCTCTGTCCTATCTGAGTGATTGGGGCTGAGCTGAAATACCAAGCGCAGTGCTGTCAAATAGACACCGCTGTGCTTGGTAAGGAGCAAAAGGCTTCTGCGCTCACTGAAACATCGCTGTCTCCTCAAACAGCTGATTGGCGAGGTCCAAGGAGTCTGATCCCGACCATCACATAACTCTCTGAGTACAGATGTCCTGGGCCGTCTTTAATAACTGATTGGACCCTGGGCAAAATTTACTTGGGCCCCTGGATCCCGCCTTCCCACACCTTAGCAGGCATTCACGCCTCCACCACAACACACACACAAAAATCCACACATCTGGTAGAGTACAGTGAGTGACTGTAAATACTTCCAGTTGTGAAGACTCCAGCAGCTCAGGATCAGTGCTCTGGGCAGCTGGGCTCAGGCTGGAAGTGGGCACCGCTCTGCAGGAAGGAGACCAGGGCTTGGTTTACCTAAGCGTTACAGTGCACCCCAGTACCCCACAGTATGTAGTATAGCACCCTATAGTATACAGCACCACACAGTATGCAGTATAGCACCCCACACTATACAGTACCCCACAGTATATAGTAGAGCAGTATAGCAGCCCACAGTATATAGTACCACACATTATGCAGTATAGCACCCCACACTATACAGTACCCCACAGTATATAGTAGAGCAGTATAGCAGCCCACAGTATACACCTCACAGTAAACAGTAGAGCAGTATAGCACCTCACCGTATACAGCACCCCAAACGATACACAATACAGCACCCCACACTATACAGCTCCCCACACTATACAGTACAACAGTATAGCACTCCTCAATATACAGCACCCACATTATACAGTATACAGCCCCCACACTATACAGCCCCCCACAGTATACAGTACAGCAGTAAAGCACTCCACAATATACAGCACCCACAGTATACAGTATACAGCCCCCACAGTATACAGGCCCCCACAGTATACGGGCCCCCACAGTAGACAGGCCCCCGCAGAATACAGCCCCCACAGCACCCCACTATACAATAGTTTACAGTATATTAGCATAACAGCCCCTGTCACCTTTTTCTGATGTAATTTTCACAAAAAAGCTCCAGCAACACTCCTGGTAGAAAGGACCTTGATGACCTCATAGCCATGTGACCAGTAATATTGCTAGGTTACTGGTCACATGGTGATGATGTCATCTAAGATCCTAGAGAATCACAGCTGTCACAGTACGCTGCCTGGAGTGTCCGCAGGCATGGCATGGCAGCACCCCTGTGTAGCTGACAGCCTGACACCTGGGGCAGTGGCTAGCAGGGCTCAAGAGGCAGCTGCCATGGGCTCCCCAGGAGCAACTGGGCCCGGGCAGCTGCCCTTTGCCCCTTGTTAAAGACGGCCCTGCAGATGTCATAGATGTTACCTGCAGTCCTATGTAACACCCCACATAACACAGTGAACTATTGTGTTATGTGGGGTGTTAAATAGGACTGCAGGGAACATGTACAACATTATCTGCACACAGAAAGTTATCACTGGTATCTGGGCTGTGTGGTAAGGTGCAAGGTACCGTGGTCGATGGCAGGTATGTGTCACCGAGGTTCCTGGCCTCGGTGAGGTAAGAGCCGGGTTTTTGTGTGTCAGCAGCAGCTAGTGCTGTTTTGACACATTTCTATTTAGTTTGGCTGCAAAGCCAATCCGGGCCGGCTCTTACTGGGAGTAGGCAAAGAGTTGGGTGGGTGCCTATTCCCCACGGTCCAGGCCGGACTTTATCCGGGCCTTTAAAAGGCAGCCTCCTCAGCAGCTGGGTGTGATTGTCCTGGAGCTGCTGTTAGGCTGTGGAATCACTTGAGTTTGGGAGTGCTGATCCATGCTGTGCTGTGTGGAGTTCTCTGAGCTGGAAGCAAGAGCCCAAGCAAGGAGGAGTGCAGACGGCCTGGAAGCCGGAGGTCGATCGCCTTGCGGCTGGACTGACAGCCAGGTGCGAACCTGCACCTAAAGCCTCCCAGGTGACTGGAACCTGTTTTGGACTATTTTGTTTTGCCGCACGTTTTCTGATGGGTGTGAATTAACACCAAGTGACTGTTTGCTGTGTATTTGCTGCAAGTGTGAATTAAACACTGTTTGCTACACTTTCTGGACTCCGTGTTGCCTCTATACTGCACCCGCACCGCTATCTACCAGAGCGACTCCCCACAGCTGTTACATAGGACTGCAGGTGAAAAATTAAAATTTAAGTTGCCAAATTTTAAATACATATGATTATGATAAAGACTTGGAGGAGAGGATGAGATGTAGGTCACAGTAGTGAGCCAGCTCTACATATAGGGAATACAGCACCAGATACCTGTTACATCCAGGGACTTCTCCTGTAATGTAGATCTTCTCTTTCCTCTTCTCCTCCATTTGACCCAGACCGCCATGACTAATAATTTCAGCCACATCTCATCTCTACAGAGTTTGTTACACAGACACGTTAGATTTCTCATAATTGGGGTCATCAAACGGGTGTAAGTAGAACCGGCTTAGTTGCCCATAGCAACCAATCAGATTCCCCTTTCCTTTTCCAGAGGAGCTGTCAAAAATGAAAGGTGGAATCTGTTGCTAAGGAAAACTAAAGCCAGTTCTACTACAACAGTTTGAAAAATGACCCCAAAGATCCCTATAGTGTCTACAGCAGTTATAATGTCCCCTAGAGTGCCCCCAGTAATAATCACAACACCCTATATTGTGCTCCAGGCAGGGCCGGATTAACGTAGGGGCGGATGGAGCTGTAGCTCCAGGCCCCTGCGTAAAAATAGGCCCAGCAGCCGGGCAGTTGCAGCCCGCATAGGCCACCCGGAGCTTGGCCCGCAGCCTCACTGAAGTCGCCTGGTGGCCGCCCGCCTGTGTCACTTTAAGATATTCAGACGCGTCATGCATGACGTGCCTGTTAGGCCCGCCCCTAAGCTCCCCATCCCCCTCCCGGACTCCACAGAGGAGCGATAGCAGAGAGTGGCACTCTGCACCGCTACTGGCTGGCCTCTACTTCCTCACCGCTGCGCGTCTCCTCCTCTCAGGACTGCTGCCAGAGGTATTCACAGAAAGTTTGTGTGTGAACAGATTGGGGGTGGTGGGGAGAACATGGATGGGAAAACCAGTATGTGACCTGATGGGGACTGGGGGCAGGAAGGTGAACTTGGGGAGTTGAGCATGTCACCAGATTGGGGTCTGGGGAGGGGGAGGTGAACTTGCGAGATGGGGGAATGAGCATATGGCCAGATTTGCGGTGTGGGGAGGAAGGTGAGTTTGGGGAGATGGGGGAACTAGCATGTGACCAGATTGGGATTGGGGCCGGATTGTGAGCTTCGGAGATGGGGGAATGAGCACTGTGACCAGATTGAGGGAGGGGGGTTGGTGAGCCTGAACAAGATTGCTGGGGGATAGGGGGCTGGTTATGAAGGGAAACCAGCTTTCTGACTACTGTGGGGAATTGGGGGAAGGAGTGATGAGCCTAAAAATGATTTCTGGGGGAATGGGGAACAAGATAATTGACTTCTCTGGGGAGTGTGGTGGGATAGTGTCGGAATGTGATTAGTCTGTGGGGGGTGAGATCTAAGTTTGATTGGTGCAGCTCTGTGTGGGTCACCAATATATGGGGTACCAATGTATGTCGGACAGTGGTGGGGAGGGCAGCCCTCAGTCACTTAAAATGAGCAAGGGCTGCTCTTCTCCACTGTAGCCCCACTATGCGGTTGGTGGGAGGAGGGTCCCCATATACTGGTCCCTTAGGAGGATTCCGATGAGCAGTGACAATCTTTACAAATTTTTTTCAGAAAAGTTGTAAACTTCTTTAAGCCGTGCAGGTCAGGCAGTATTGTTGAAATATTTGGGACATAGCTAGTAAATATACGAAAATGGCGCACAGGGTATTTAGGCAATAGAACAGGGTGCGCTCAGAGAGGTGATACCACCCAACACCTCAGTAGTAAAGTAAATTGATATAAAAGATCTGGGCACTCCACTGATATAGGGGAATAAAATTAATTATTTATTAAAATGAAGCAGATCCAATAGTGACCCCGAACGCGTATGGTCAGGTCCCATGTGAACCCGGATATTAAAAGGGTTTCACGAAGACGCTGAGCCCAAAGGAATACCGCTTGCAAGGACGATACAGAAAGCCTGACGTCCAGAGTGGGTAATGTAACTAACATCAGCACAGTGGAGATTGTCTTTTAATCGCCGGTAGTAGCGAGACACGTGTCACTAAGTATTTCAGCGGGAAGCCGCTGCTGCACTCAGCTCCAGACGCTAAAGGCACTTGTAGTGCGCCAGAGGGAGCATTGTCTCCTGTTGCTTTGTGTGGAGGCTGTAGGCACACATTGGGGATTGCTGCATTTATAAAACGCACCAAAGACTGTTGGACTCTACTACAGTAATATATTGTGTGCATTATCGCTGAACTAGCTTAATATTTGATTGAAGTAAAATTGCTTTTGTGGCACCTATATCGTACTGAAAAATATTGCTGCTATTGAGACCTTATTGTAGGAACACTGCTGCTATTGTTCATGCACTTTATTCGGTCATTTAATGGAGGCTACATGAGTAAATATGGAATATAAGTTTATACAGTGTGGGCACCATTGTTTATTTTCTAATTGATTCATTGCACTTTTTGCACTACATGCACTTTGTTGCATTGACACTTTTTCAGTATTTTAGTTGAATTGTGGGTATCCAGCACTTTTGCACATTGTAATGTCACTATTGGATCTGCTTCATTTTAATAAATAATTAATTTTATTCCCCTATATCAGTGGAGTGCCCAGATCTTTTATATCAATTTACATAGCTAGTAAATACCTGGTTTATGTCACATACTTGTGTTATATTACTTTCCTGTATGGCTCAGCACACCGAGAGCTTCAGCTTAGATTTTTATTTTTTTTTGCATACCTTTATAGATGTTGTTCTTGCCTTAATGTCACTAAAAAAAAAAACTAAAAAATTTATGGGGGCCCAGTGCGTAACAGGTGTGGCTGGGAGTGCACTATCCTCCTGGGCTGCAACACTTCTGCCTTGTGAGTTCACCCTGCACCTTCTTTGACACACACACATCCCGTATGCGCTGTGAATGGGGATTGCGGTGCATGTACAGTCTCAGGTTCCTACAGACTCCACATTTGTGTACCGCAATCCCCATTCACCCATTCATGGCACATGCGCAGGATCTCAACACGTCGCTGTCAAGTGAACCGTTGGTGTCAACCAAAGGAGCGGGCATGATTTCACATGGGAGAGGTGTTACGGTCTGAAGGGCACAAAGGGCCCCTACCCACACCTCTTTTGACACTCTGGGCCCCCATAAGTGTTTTACTTAAAAAAATAAAGGCTAAAGAACAGATTCTATAAAGGTATGCAAGGTATTGATACATCAACATCTATTCAGCTATGCTGGTAATTTCATATGCATAAAAGATATGACAGATTTGTGTTATAAAAATTGCTCTGCGTTGCTTTTCATTTTCTATAAAAGGCCCATTAAAATCTTCAGCACCAGGCCCATGATGCTCTTAATCCGGCCCTGGCTCCAGGTAATAATCCCTGTATAATGTCCCCAAAAATAATGTCCCCAATACCACACACTACCCCATATAGTATTTTCCCTTCACACTGCCCCCATATAGTAATTTACCCCACATTGCCCCCATATAGTAATTTCCCCACACTGCCCCATATAGTAAATTAACCCACAGTGCCTCATATAGTAATCTCCCAAACTCTACCCACATTTAGTAATTTCCCACACACTGCCCCATAGAGTAATTTCCCCACACTGCCCCATGTAGTAATTTCCCCACACCTACCCCATATAGTAATTTCCCCACACTGCCCCATATAGTAATTTCCCCACACTGCCCCCATATAGTAATTTCCCCACACTGCCCCCATATAGTAATTTCCCACACTGCCCCCATATAGTAATTTCCCCACACTGCCCCATATAGTAATTTTCCCCACACTGCCCCCATATAGTAATTTCCCCAACACTGCCCCACATAGTAATTTCCCCCACACTGCCCCACATAGTAATTTCCCACACACTGCCCCACATAGTAATTTCCCCATACTGCCCCACACAGTAATTTCCCCACACTGCCCCACATAGTAATTTCCCCACACTGCCCCACATAGTAATTTCCCCACACTGCCCCATATAGTAATTTCCCCACACTGCCCCCATACAGTAATTTCCCACACACTGCCCCATATAGTAATTTCCCCACACTTCCCCATATAGTAAATTCCCCCACACTGTACCATATAGTAATTTCCCCACACTGCCCCCATATAGTAATTTCCACACACTGCCCCCATATAGTAATTTCCCCACACTGCCCCATATAGTAATTTCCCCCATATAGTAATTACCCCATCACACTGCCCCCATATAGTAATTTCCCCACACTGCCCCCATACAGTAATTTCACCCACACTGCCATCCATTAATTAATTTCCCCCAATACTGCAATCCATTAATTAATTTGGCCCCAGAACTGCCATCCATTAATTAATTTGCCCTCATACTGCCATCCATTAATTAATTTGCCCCAACACTGCCATCCATTAATTAATTTGCCCCCACACTGCCATCTATTAATTAATTTGCCCCCACACTGCCATCCATTAATTTGCCCCCACAACTGACAACCATTAATTTGCCCTACACACTGCCATCCATTAATTTTCCCCTACACTGCCCTCTATTATTTTACCCCCACGCTGCCATCCATTAATTTGCCCCCACACTGTCATCCATTAATTCTCCCCCACAACTGCAATCCATTAATTTGCCCCCACACTGTCATCCATAAATTTTCCCCCAGAACTGCCATCCATTAATTCATTTGCCCCATATTGCCATCCATTAATTAATTTGCCCCAACACTTCCATCTATTAATTAATTTGCCCTCACACTGCCATCTATTAATTTGCCCCACGCTGCCATCCATTAATTTGCCTCCACGCTGCCATCCATTAATTTGCCTCCACGCTGCCATCCATTAATTTGCCCACACACTGCCATCCATTAATTTACCCCTACAACTGCCATCCATTAACTAATTTGCCCCCACAACTGGCATCCATTAACTAATTTGCCTCAACACTGCCATCTATTAATTAATTTGCCCCCACACTGCCATCAATTAATTTGCCCCACACTGTCATCCATTAATTTGCCCCCACACTGCCATCCATTAATTTGCCCCCACAACTGCCATCCATTAATTTGCCCCACACTGCCATCTATTAATTTGCCTCCACGCTGCCATCCATTAATTTGCCCCCACGCTGCCATCTATTAATTTGCCTCCACGCTGCCATCCATTAATTTGCCTCCACGCTCCCATCCATTAATTTGCCTCCACGCTGCCATCCATTAATTTGCCCCCACACTGCCATCCATTAATTTCCCCCACAACTGCCATCCATTAATTTGCCCCCACACTGCCATCCATTAATTTCCCCACAACTGTCATCCATAAATTTTCCCCAGAACTGCCATCCATTAATTCATTTGCCCCCATATTGCCATCCATTAATTAATTTGCCCCAACACTTCCATCTATTAATTAATTTGCCCTCACACTGCCATCTATTAATTTGCCCCCACGCTGCCATCCATTAATTTGCCTCCACGCTGCCATCCATTAATTTGCCTCCACGCTGCCATCCATTAATTTGCCCACACACTGCCATCCATTAATTTACCCCTACAACTGCCATCCATTAACTAATTTGCCCCCACAACTGGCATCCATTAACTAATTTGCCTCAACACTGCCATCTATTAATTAATTTGCCCCCACACTGCCATCAATTAATTTGCCCCCACACTGTCATCCATTAATTTGCCCTCACACTGCCATCCATTAATTTGCCCCACAACTGCCATCCATTAATTTGCCCCCACACTGCCATCCATTAATTTGCCTCCACGAACTGCCATCTATTAATTTTCCTCCACGCTGCCATCCATTAATTTGCCCCACGCTGCCATCCATTAATTTGCCCCCACGCTGCAATACATTAATTTGCCCCCACAACTGCCATCCATTAGCTAATTTGCCCCCATGGAAATATGCCCCACTGTCCCTTAATATCTCTTCTCCCCCCTCCCTCCCAAGTTAGCACACACACACAAAAAAACTACTACTTACCTGTATGGTGAATGGTGTGGCAGGCGAGCGTACATCATGATGTCATCGCGCACGCCGGGCTTCTACCACCACATATGCCTCACGCCTACTAGGCCTGAAGCCTATGGTGGTGATAGGCGGCGGGGCAGGGAACTATATGCTCCCGTGCCCCGCCGCAGTATGTGGGTGTTCGGGTCGGCGCTGGGCCATTGGCTACATGACACGTAACCGTCTACCTGCCTAACTAACTAACTAAGCGGCTTGATTTGTGCCATAACTGCTGCGTAGAAAGAATGCCTAAAAGGGGGAATACCCTGCAAGGAGTTTATGAAAAAGAAGGGAGGGTTGGGAGGGTACGCAGTACCGTCGACACACCCAAAGGAGGTGCTTGCCTGGTATAAATGTGCTACTGACACCCCTCCCACAAATACAGGCCAATAAATCGGCCTTCATACGTGTGGTCGGGGATACCTGTGACGCGTAGGCTACATGACACATAACCGTCTACCTGCCTAACTAAGCTTGAATTGTGCCATAACTGCTGCGTACAAGGAATGCCTAAAAGGGGGCAAAACCCCACAACTAAATGGTACATAATAGATTATAGCAACAACACTAACATGACTAACCTCTCGAATGCGAGAACATCTCAAGACGAGGTTGAGGTATGTAGCTATTGAAAATGCAGAGCGCCATCGACCTAATTTCCAGATAATATGGGCTGGAACTTTTGTTCCTAGGGCCAGATAGCTGTCTGTTTCAACCCTAAATTGGACACCGGCATACGGACTTGCCGCACAACTGAGAAGTGGTGAGTGGTGCTGTGGGAACGACAACAGAGGACTCTCAAGGTCTCGGTCTGTTAAGGCTGCCAGTAACTGCTGAGAGACATGAACCGGGCACCCTGAATGGAATGTTGGAAAGAAAATGATTATATTAGGGGCGAAAAATGGTAACAAACCAGTGCCAGCGAAAGCATCAGAAAAAACAAATGGTTGAAATTGCCGTGGCCTGAGTGACATGTCAGGTCTAGTGTTGAGCTGAACAGTTCGAGAATAGTTCGGGTTCGTACCGAATTTTGGGGTGTTCGCGACACGGACCCGGACCCGAACATTTTCAAAAAGTTAGGGTTTGGGTTCGCTGTTCGGCGATTTCTTCCGCTTTCTGAAGGGCTGCACAGCAGCCAATCAGCTAGCGTTTACTTCTTGCCCTAAGAGCCCATCACAGCCATGCCTACTAATGGCATGGCTGTGATTAACCAAGTGCAGCATGTGACCCAGCCTCTATTTAGCTGGAGTCACGTAGCGCCGCACGTCACACCGCTCTGATTAGTGTAGGGAGAGGACGCAACTGCTGTGAGGGCGAGATTAGGCAGGCAAAGGTCAGCAACAGCACCTAATGAACGGATCGATCTACAGCTGTGAATGATTGAACTTCTGCTAGTTACTTGCTCACTGGTTTTTAGGCTGCACAGAGCGTTTTCTATCACTTATTTTCTGGGGTGATCGGCGGCCATTTTGTGACTTGTGGTGCACCAGAACAAGCTGCAACCAAGTCCATCAATCCATCAATACTAGTTTTTTTTTGCTATATCCTACATCAGGGGCTTGGCTGTGCTAATTGTCACCCCTAGAAACTCAGGATAGCAATTTCTATATTTTATTAAGGGGTTAAATACAATTGCCAAAATACCAATCCCCTAAATCTGGTGTTCCAGCTTTGTCTAGCCAAGTATAATATTGTCTGCTGTTTGGCAAAGGATAGATTATTTTCTGTGGTGAAATTCAATTGTCAAAATAGCAATCCCTAAATCTGGTGTCCCAGCACTGGCTAGCAAACTATAATAGTGTCCACAAAAACATATATTTTGTTCTGGGGTGAAATTCAATTGCCAAAATAGCAATACCATAAATCTGGTGTCACAGCTGTGACTGGCAAACTATAATAGTGTCCGCCAAAACATATATTTTGTTCTGGGGTGAAATTCAATTGCCAAAATAGCAATACCATAAATCAGTGGTTTCAGCTGTGGCTGGCCAAGTTTCATAGTGTCCTGCAAATTATATATTTTGTTCTGGGGTGAAATTCAATTGCCAAAATAGCAATACCTTGAATCTGGTGTTCCAACTGTTGCAGGCCTAGTTTAAATCTGTCCATAAAGGATACCTTTCATCCAGGGCCTAAATACTAGCCTTAAAGAGATATTCCCCTAAATCAGTGGTTACTGCTGTGCCTGAATTAGTGTAATACGCTACATAAATAAATAGGCAGATAGTGTTAGGTGCATGTATTGAAATCAGTACATTGGGCCAAATATTTTTTCTTATTGTGGTGCTTGGTGAACGGTAACAATGAGGAAAACATCTAGTAAGGGACGCAGACGCGGTCGTGGTGGTGTTAGTGTACCCTCTGGTGCTGGGAGAGGACGTGGCCATTCTGCCACAGCCACACGTCCTAGTGAACTAACTACCTCAGGTTCCAGTACCCGCCAGAATTTACAGCGATATTTGGTGGGGCCCAATGCCGTT